>PVKU01015331.1:0-18754 GCA_004027475.1 Anoura caudifer | reverse complement strand
GCTGTATTCCTCTCAGGGTGTTATGGGTTATATGGGTCTGAGACTCCAAGGCTGTGGTCGGAGGTTTTCCCACATCACTTCCGCAGAAAGGACCAAGAGCCGCCTCTTGGGGTGCTGGGAAATGACAGATGGTCAGGAAAGTCACATCTTGAAAATGGCTAATGAAAGTTGTCATCCTTTCCTGGTGAAGGGGCTTGAGTCCATAGTAATAAAAACACATTATCTGTGAGACCAATACAGCGAGTCACAATAAAAAATGAGTGGGCGTATTACAGAGTCCGGAAAGTTTTCTCACACAAATGATCTACTTACACCATCGTATATGTATGTGACAAATATAACACAATACTGTAGGACAAGCCTTTGAAGGAAACAAGAAGATGCCTATCTATTGTTTGTAGTTCGAACATCTATTACTATAAATTTTTTTAAAGTGGGAAAATTGAATTCTGAATTTAATTATTGTTCATTGTTATTGCTAATGTGTAAATCCTATTGTTATTTATTGTAGTGAAAGAGAATTTGTCCTATACAGACATATTTAAAGCACCAAATGAAATTATATTTCTGGCATTCTCAATGTGTTCAGATTACAAACATATTTATAAATCAAACTTAGGGTAAATGAAGTATGTATTTATAATGAACATTTACCTATGTATAGGTCAGTAACTTTTTAAAAGTCACATGACTATTATAAGTAGTTATGAGCATGAATATGTGCAATAAATAATAAATTCAATTATGATTAGGAAAAAGGCTTTTCCTATTTTAAATTCAAAGCAAATATGACACTGAAATAGAAAGCAAAATTTGAAAAAACCTTTAAGTAATGTCATAGAAGAGTTGGGAAAAAATTTGGAAATCATTTTTAAATGAACATAATCTCTAGTATCCTGAAACTGGCACATAGGAATGGTCTGACACTGTTGGGAAACTACTGACGTGGGACCTTACAGCATCTTCTTGTCCATGAAATATCTTCCCCATTAAATCAGATCTCTTTTCCTGCCTTTAAATGCATGTTCTTAAAGTCCTCAGGATTCACAGGCTGAGTGCTGGTCAATTTATGTTTTTGCATAACCTATCAGCTAGCAATGTTAACATGGAATATTTTCTTTTCGAATTGTTGGCTGTTCCTTCAATAAAGCCTTGGATCAGCCCTGTCTGTGATCACATTTCTTTAATCACTGCTGTATAACACAGTCCTAGTTCAGCCTCTGAAGCAGTGAGATAACTAGCAAATGATTATTAAAGCAATGAAACATAGTGACATGCATACTTTTCCACGATTCCAAGTTTATCTCCTCACACCTTAATATATCTTTCTCATCTCATTTTTCCCCTCAAATTCTAATGAATAAAAAGAACTCACACTTTGTAGAAACAAGAATTTCATGGTAGCCAAGTCTGGAGCACAGCCATAGTTCAAGTAAATTCTCTCACCTCTTAGAACCCACTGTCCATTTATTAGCACATATTGAAGCCTACCTGTTGTCAGGTTTCAGAGCCTTTTGTCTTCTAACTATTTAAAAAATGCTCATTTTAGGGGTATAAGGATGTTAAATGGTAATGCAAAAAAAGGAATAAGATCTTTAAAATGTTAAAAAAGAAAAATTGTTTAGAGATTTCATATAATGTGATCAAAAGCCTTCAGAAAAAGAAAAATAAAGATCACTGAAAAGTGAAAAATCAAAAATGTTTATTTTAGCCCTAGCTGGTGTTGCTCAGTGGGTTGAGTGCTGGCCTGTGAACCAGAAGCTACATGGGTCAATTCCCAGACAGGGCACATGCCTGGGTTGTGGGTAGGATCTCTGGTTGGGAGCATGTGAGAGGCAACCAATTAATGTTTCTCTCACATGTCCATTTCTCCTCCTTGCGTCCTCCCTTCCCCTCTCTCAAGAAATGAATAAATTTTTTAAATGTTCATTTTATAACTCAACTAATCAACATTCATACCTTTCTGCTATTTGCTCATTCTATTTTATGTCAGAAATAATCTTCAGTCCCATGCAGACACTGTCACTGCATCAATAGGTGTAACGATCATCATTTATCAGCAAGGGGGTAAAATTCTGAATTTAAAAACTTTCCTCACAGGTTCAGATGCCCACTTTCCCGACCTATACAGATGCCAACATTGCAGACATCCTGGCATTGAATGTAAATTTGGTATGTAGCCATTATTCCCAGGTCCATGTCATACTCTCAGACATTCAGAACTGACCATGTCTCAGAAAATTCAGTAGGAAATGTCATATGCAAATACAGGTGAAACAATCATAATTTCCTGTCAAAACAATTTTCTCTGGGTCAGATGCCCACTTTCAACTACTTCACAGATGACAACATGTAACCATTTGGTAGCAAATGTAAATTTGCTATACAACTATACTCAAGGATAGATATTCTGCCCTGGCTGCTTTGGCTCAGTGGGTTGAGTGGCTGCCTGCATACTGAAAGGACACTGGTTCAATTCCCAGTCAGGGTACATGCCTGGTTTGGAGGCCCAGTCCCCAGCTGGGGAGCATGCAAGAGGCAGTCGATCAATGTTTCTCTCCCTTTCTTTCTTCCTCCCTTCCCCTCTCTCTAAACATAAATAAATAAAATATTTTTTAAAAAGAAATATGTTCTATTCTTAGAAAAAAACCATATCTACAAAATACATTAAGAAATTTTATGGAGGAAAACAAGTATTCTATGGGGCTGGAACACAAATATTAAGAAATAGTCAGGTGGGATATATTCTGTAGAATGAAAAGACATGGTGCAACCATATCCACTTGCATTGGGGATGCCTAATGTTTACCCGCCATACTTCCTCCACACTTCTTTGGAGGATTCTTATTCTCATCACTGTGCACATGCACTGGATCTTCTGATGTTCATTTAATTGTTTTTGCTACCCATGAAGTGAAGATAATAAAGACTATGAGTTTTATTCAGTATTTCAGGAAGCCATAGCATTTTACAGTAATTGCTGGATATGCATTTTTCACCATTTCAGAGCATGAGTTAAAAAGTGGAATCTAGGAATATTTTAATAACATGTTTTTAATAAAGAGAGGTGTTAAATCTACCTGCTGTCTTTTAGTGAAATCAACATACTCTTCAAACACATGCCAAAAAATCTGTAAAATACAAATAGTGAGATATTCAGGCATGTAAAAAATCTCAAAGCTAAAGAATAACATTGGTGTTCGAAATCAATGGGTGGAGTTTGAATGGTGCCTATAACTTTCCTAGTACCTAGTCTGTGCTTAGAGGACCTTAGCTGTGACCATGGTTATTACTCTTGTTCAGGTGACCTACATTTAATTTTTCTAATACAGTTTGTATCCTAAAAATTATGCCTGTATCTCTCCACTAATTGGAATCTGGAGTAAGGTTTTCAGTTGTGGCCCAGGATGCTGACCACTGCAGTGAGGGTTTGTGTTAAGAAGGACTGTGTGCCAACCCAAAAGTTCAAGGTGCAGAAACGTGAGACTTCAAAGGTTGACGTGGGTCTAGAACAACATCCAGAGAAGACCTTGCAAAGAAGATACGGTGAGTTTCTTTGTCTCGTACAACCAATAGGGATATAGAAAACAGAATCACCTGGGAAATGGGTCCATTACATGGAAAATGGTGACCACTTGATAAAGAGAACAGGATCCTTTAGGTCTCCAGCATGACTTCTGAATATTAGGTTCCAGCATTCACATCCAGTTGTCCCCACTGCTGGAGGGTGAATGTCAGTGCCACATATGAATGACACTTGAAAAGTCAAAACAAGACATCAAACTTACCTAAGTAAATGGATCACAGCCTGAAAAAAATGGGGGTGAAGGTGCACGGTCCCAACCCCACAAATCAAGGTCTTCTGAGGGTTGAACTCCATGCTGGGATAAAAGGAAAGGCAAACAGATTGTAGCTCAATCTAAAAGGAGGTTCAATTGTGCCCTGACTAGTATGGCTCAGTTGGTTATGCATCATTGTGTGAAGTGAAATGTTACAGGTTCCGGTCCTGGTAAGGAAACATACCAGGCTGGGTGCTTCATCCCTCAGTTGAGGTGCATTATAGGGGCAACCAATAGATGTTTCTCACTTCAGGTTTCTCTCTCCTTTTTCCTTTCTTTCTTCCCTTATCTATAAAAATAAATAAAATCTTTTAAGAATAAATAAATAAAAGGATATTTACCTGGAAGACTGAGTGGCAGAGGGTAAGTACTTTGACATTTTAGGGAATCAGGGAGAGAATCATATTAATTGTACCAATAGAAACAGCAGCTTCAGCTGAGCCTCCCTGGTTCTCACTCTGTACCTGCTCCAATTAGAACTTCACAGCAGTGGTAGAGGTTGTTTCTGCTCTGCAGCCAGAATTCTAGTTTTAAATCCAGCCTCTTTATGCTGGCACTTGTGAGTTAACTTTGAGAACCTAGTTCATTACGCTTATCCTGGATGTTCCCACTTCCCAGGTTGTTGTGACAATTACAAGGGAAAATGCTCAAAGTGCTAACCCTGGCATCCTGGCATTGACAAGTACTCAGTTTGTTAATTTAATTGAACTTCAATGGCCAACATAAGCACCTTCATCACCTACATGTCACATTTAGCCAGCTGAGATTCAGTGAGCCTAGCCCAGGGGTTCCCTACCACCAGGCCACTATTGGTAGTAGTCTCAGCCTTTTAGGAACCAAGCTGCACAGCAGGAAATGAGCTTACATGTAATGTGCTTGAGTCTTCCCAAAACCATCTGCCTCACCCTGGATCATGGAAAAATATGTCTTCCATGAAAACTGGTCCCTGGTGCCAAAAAAGGTTGGGGATGGCTGCTCTAGTGAGTTACCTGGAGAGTCCCAGGTTGATACCCCACACTGAAGCCTCACTGCCTACAGCACCTTCCTTCATGCACATGGGTCAGCAGGTTCTTTAGGCTTCATTACATTCTCAAACACATCCCAAAACAAAGGTGCTTTTGAGTATTGGGGGAGTGAGGGTGCCTGGCCTTGGAATAATTCTGTAGGCAGAGGTGTGAGTTGCCTGAATCCAGGCAGGCTGCAGTCAAAGCTGCCACACTGCAAATGGATACCTGAGCACTTGACCTTCTCTAACAGCTGAGAAATAAAACATACCTTGTACCCATTTTACATAGGAGAAAACTAAAGCCCAGACCAGTTGAAGGGGTCATTTTGTGAAAGACAATAAGCAGCTTAGGAAAAGCCAGTGGGATGGGAAAACTGAGACCAAAAAATTAAACAAGAGCAAACGGTTTGAGCAACATACAGCCAGATGTGAAACACAAGACCTAATGTCCCCTAATCACAAACACTTGGAGGCAAATGGTTTATACCTCTCCTCCCTAACCAGAGACTACATATGGGCAACAGCCATAAGATGTGAGGAAAACAGTCTGTATCCAGAGTCCAAGCCTTCTCAAAGGCCCTGTTTATCACAGGCTACTATAGCTCCCTCCCCACTGCCATTGCTCTCTCCCTAACCCTATAAGTAGCACCAAGGCTGGAGGTGGGGCATGGTCACTCTTACACCAATTTGCCTCCAACAGTGCACTCCCCTGTAATGTGAGTAATAAACAGCATGTCCACATGCTGCAGCTCTGGGTCATTTTGGGGGGAATATCATGAACCCAAGTACAGTGTTGAAACTCAGTTTGGAGCTCCTATGTTACATTGGTGTATCCAGCAGGCTGTTTCAGAAAATAGCCCTGTGGAGTTGACTGCAGGTGAAAAGATGCTGTGTGGGAAAGCCCTGGGGGAAATCCTGAGTATGGTGAGGGAAATCCCATGAAAGGCAGGGAAAATCCTGAGAATGGAGGAGGTATCTGAGAGAAGTCACAAGGGAGTGGAGAATTCCAGTGTGGTGCACCAGTATTGGAGAGACACTCGCAATGCTCCTGCCAGCCTTGTAGAACTTTTGAAGCTGGCACAGGAGCTGGGTAGAGGGAGAGAAGGAAGAAGCAGTGGAAGCGAAAGAATGGCACTTAGATGGTAAGCTTAAGTTAGAGAGAAAAATGAGAAGATAAGATTCTATTGGTAGCCCTAGTTCCTTCTTGAAATTTTGCCTTTGCTTTAGATTTTGTTTTCTGTTTCTGTTTTGAAAAGGAGTGGTTAGTCACATTATGGGCTAACTAGAATTTTTTGGCTAAAGATCTAGTAAATGGAGTAAGATCTTTAATGTGCAAGTTTTGTTTTGTTTTTTATGTTACAGCATAAGGATTCCACTCAGAAAGGATTTAAATTGATGGTTTAAAGGGGAAAAGTTCTCACTCCCCTCTCAGACAGTAAAATTCATGGAGAAATGAAAAAAGAAAATGAGTCTTTTAAACACTCTGAATTCTCCTTCTAAAAGCCTAGGAGCTGTGGTCCTAAGAAGAAGCCCAGAGCTGATTCCACCACCACCTCTTTTTCAGCCTCTGTAAAAGTTGTCAAGGGCACTGAATAATGAAACAGCTCACTTTTGAGCACACTAAAGAAATGCAATAATTACAAAGATTAAAAATATAAGTGTATTAACAATGGGGGGAGAAAAAAGTGTTTCTGAAGATTATGAAATATATTTATAAATTTGTCAGTCTAAAGAATGACTGCTAATTACTTAATTTTTCTTGTTTTTTAGAAGTATCTCTTTTTTACCTTTTTAAAGATTTTATTTATTTTTAGAGAGAAAGGGAGGGAGGGAGGGGTTAAGAGGGGATGAGAAACATCCATTGGTTGCCTCTCGCCCAACTCCATCAAGGACCTGCCCTGCAACCCAGGTTGTGCCCTGAACAAGAATCAATTTGGCAACATTTTGGTTTGCAGGACGGTGATCAACCCAGAGCCACACCAGCCAAAGCAGATTACTTACTTTTAATTGCAACTAAAAATTGAAAATTCTAATTAAGTTGGAGAAAAAATATATGGTTTTGGTAATAAAGGTATAAATTACAGCAATATATTTTGAAAGAAATAGAGTTAAAACTAAATTGTTCTAATTTCTGAAAGCATTAAAAGGACAAACTAAAAGGGACTAGGAAAATTGCAGAGGGTCTGTGTAAGTTGTAGAGGGTCCGTCCATGTAAGTTGAAGAAGGATTGTGCAAAGGGAAGAAGCAAAAAGACAAGCAAAGGAGAAAATCTTGTGCTTTCTCCACAGAAATTCAAACTATGTATATAGTCTTTATGTGTTCAGTCTTCATGTGTAGGGTCTTTATGTGATATGTGTTTATCTGTGTATTACATATGGTACATTTTCTGTCTCTGGATAGCATAACTAGGGTGTAACATTTTATCGGCCTAAGGAAAGTAGACACTTGTATGATTAAGCAGGATCCTGTGGCCTGGACAAATTATTTTATGTAAATCCTGGTTTTAAGTTTAATTAATGTCTTTTGAAGTTATTATCATGAAAATGTGTTGTTTTACAAAAATTTTATGTTATACTCTTCGTTAAAATTGTTTGACACCCTTCCCAAACTTCAAAGTTTAAGAGACTTTTTAACCGAGAAATGACTTCCATTGGAATAACTGGGTTATTCCAATGCGACCCTGAAATACTTCAACAATTTCTTCTCCCTTGTACAGAAAAGAGAAGTTTTTGAATTAGGCCTATTTAATATGCTAAAGTATATGGAAAGCTTTGTCAAATAAAGAAGTAGTAACTATGTTCTATTTGTATATACATATTTTTATTATTAAGGTAAATGTTCTAGAGAGTATATAAGTTCTGAAATATCTTCATTTGTGATTGTTGTTGTTATCTTCAAATATCATTACAGCCCTGAGGGGCCAATTAAAGCTCATTAAAAGACAGCAATTTGCTTTTCAATTGCATTATAATCCAATTTGTAACCATGTCATTTCAAATGTTGTCATTTATAAACAGTCATTGTTTTAGTCTGATGCATTTGCAACAATATATCTTGGAGGTGTTCATAGAGAGGACTCTGACTTGTTTTGGATTGCATATTTCTGAGAACAGATTTTGGAATTATACCTTTGAACTAAGTGAAGGTTTCTGGAACTCTGTGAAATGGTTGGATTTCTAGAAGTGACTTTGGATGATCAGGATAGACAGAAGTGGATTATAGGACTTAATAAACTAAAGATAATTATAGCTCTTATAACTTTTTGTTGAAAAACATTGCTGCTGCCCAATCTTCAGACATGAGAAAACTTTCTTTTTCTTGATGAGAATTGGTAATTTATACTTTCATATGCAATATGAAAGAATTTATATTTTTCTCCCTGCCTGATCCCTCTGGAAATTCTTAATAGTGAGTATTAATTTTCCCATGTCAATATGTTTGTTTCTATAAATCCAATAAGAATCTGATTTCTTCAAAACAGAACACATAAAGCCAATTTCTGTTTGCAATTTATTAACCAAGTATTTGCCTGGAATGTCATGATCAAAAGAGTCATGCTTGGACTCTGGATGTCACCAGAAAGCCGTAAGGAATTAAGATTGACTTTCAAAGCCAATAAAAGTCCCTTGGAGAAATGCTCTGGAATATTGCTTAGTCATGTGTTTCATGACAATCTTTCCAGGTAAACAGTTAAGGTTGCTTTCCTGAAAGAGGGCAAGGAAAGAACCTTTCAAGACACTTTGGGGATCTTGAGAACTTGAAAAATTCAACCAAATCTGCAGGTACTGCAGGCAAAGCCTGATGACAATTTTGAAGCTTTGGCTTCCTAGCCCTGAGGGGCCAATTAAAGCTCAATCTAGGAATTCCTTGTAAGGTGCCAACAAAGTAGATTTAAGAAACCCTATATAGTTTATTGCTATTCCTGTTGTATTTATGCAAAATATCAGGCTGCATTGAAATTGGACTTAGAATAGGAATTGGTTTTGATTTGGCTCTTTGATAACAATGAGGGTGGTTTTAGAAGAAAAATATGTTGCAATAAATCTCTTATACAAAATTATAGAAATTAAACTCTAATCCAGTGAATTGTCTGTGAAATTTAATTTCTCACCTATGAATTAAGCTGGATACTGAATTTTTTGTTTTCTTTTCAGAGACATTTAAACTACAGATAAAAAGGATTTATCAAATTGTCACTTCTTAATTTCACTCCAGCAAAAGACTTGCATTTGCAAGTCTTCTCATCTGATACTCTTGCAGATTCAGAAACTGGTTTACGATTTTCTTTGTTCGCTAACCTTTATGATCTTTCTGTTTTCATACCTGGTTGTTTGTTTATACAGTATAGCCTCACTTTAGATGCCCACCTGCATCACCACTTCCTGAAATGAGACTCCAAGTTTGGGTGAATAAACATGTTGTCAGGACTAAATGGTTGAATTTGATACAAAAAAATGCCAATCAAGATCATGATGCTTTATGATTCCAGCCTATCTCTTCTTTGGGAGAATCAGCTAACAGCCTCTCTGTTGTAGTCTCAGATTCCATTCTCTTGTCTCCCTTTGATAAGGCAGGGAAAGATTTCAATACCCTACACAAGCAGGGACCTGGTTTCTCTGTCAAAATCTTCGGCATCATCTGGTCAGGAGAGACACAAAACATGTCGTCCTTAGCATTCTTGGCTTCTGCCTTCCACTCCTCCTCTTGAAGTATAGCTTGTACTGTATTTGTAGTATATAGATCCAATGTGCCAACGCTTTCACCACCAGGGACTTCCTGTCCAAAAAAACTAACGCAAAGATTGTGAGGTGTTGCAGCAATGTTGGGGTGGTGTGTGTGGTAGCTCAAGGTATGGCCCCTTCAACTCAGAGAACATGTGGCTGCCTGGCTGGCAGCCATAAAGAGCAAGGAACACAGCCTGTATCTCCTAGCCTTCTCAAGGCCCCCGTGTTTATCAAAATCCTGTAGTATTCTCATGCACTACTGTGGTTCCATCCCCACTGCCACTGCTTCCTCCCTACACCTATAAGTGGCACCAAGGCTGGTGGCAGGGTGCACTTTTCTTGCACTGATCAGCCACCAGTCATTGGTGCACTCCCCTATAATGTGAGTAATAAATGGCATGTCCACAGCATGTTCACCTCTGCTGGTCCTCCAGGTGGTATTTTTTCACAATATCACAAACACAAGTGCAGTATAGTTGCCTGGTTTGGAGCTACTGCATTATGTATGGTATGGCAACAAAAGATATAAATATGAAAATACATGTTGAAGAAAATAATTTGTTCTAAAGTTAACTTTCTGAATGACTTAAGAAGAAACAAAGTAAAAGGACTGTGCAATTTGCAGATGAATTATATAAGTTAAAGAAGGTTTATAAAGAGATCTTGAAATTAAATAGATTAGCTAAATAATGAATTAAATTAGGCAAATGAATCTAAATATAAAAAGTAAGCTAATGGAGAATTTGGTTCTATTTCAGTATGTTAAATGGGAAAAATTTTATCTGCCTAGAAGGTGAGACTGTTTTAACAAAACATTTATGTACCATATTGTGTTAATCAGATACTTGATTAAATTTGAAGAAAATCATTTTTCTCAATCATAAGAGCTGAAAATTTCCCAGTATGTATTAATGTTTCACATTTCTATTATCACCTTCAGTAAATGAACAATGAAATATTATTTCATAACAATATATAATCCTTAGGTCAAATATGTTTGGCAAGCTTCCCAGAGTTCAAAATTTAAAAGACTGCCCTGGCTGGTGTGGCTAAGTGGATTGAGCACTGGCCTGCTAACTGAAGGGTCAAGGGTTCAATTCCTGGTCATGGCATATGCCTAGGTTCCCAGTTGAGGGCATGTGAGAAACAACCAATCAATGTTTCTCTCATGCACTAATGTTCCTCTCCCTGTCTCTCTCCCTTCATTATCCTCTCTGTGAAAATAAATAAATAAAATCTTTAAAAAAATAACAGACTTTCTTGATGTAGAAATATCTTTAAGATATTTAAATGGGTCTCTAAAATATCTCAAGGATTTATTCTTTCTCCTTATAATAGAGAAACTTTGAACTAGTTAGGCCTATTTCATATGCTTAACATACATGAGAGGTTTTGCTAATTAAAGAATTAATAACTAGAGGGAGTTCCAGCCAAGATAGAGGAGTACATAGAAACCCTTCCCTTACTGGCACAACCGAAAGGAGGATAACAACCAATCTAAAATCAATAAACAGACAGAAGAGCCAGAAAATCAAACTGCATGGAACTCCGACAACCAAGGAATTAAAGAAAAAGCCAACCAGAATAACCAGACCAGTAAGGTGGTGGACTGCTCTGGTGGGCTCAGAAAAACCTAGGTGAGGTGATGGATCTTGGGAGTAGGGATGGCTGCAGCAAGGTAGTGGAGGTGGGGCTGACTTAAGGGGAAACTGAGACTCAGAGTTGACTGTGGACTATGACTGTTGCTGCTGTGGGAGAAACTCCCAGCCTCACATGAGAGTCCATTGGAAAGTGAGCTAGAGCAGAGCAGGTGAGCTTCATTGTTCCCTCTCTGGCCCCTCCCCCTCAGATCAGCAAAGAGGGTTGCCCTGCCCAGGTGAATACCTAAGGCCCTGCCCCCTTACAACTTATCAGATTTGCCAAGACAAAGAAATATGGCCCAAATGAAAGAACAGAGCAAAACCTCAGAAAGAGAACTAAGCAAGGATGAGATAGCCAACCTATCTGATGTTGAATTTAAAGCCCTGATAATCAAAATGCTCACAGATCTGATTGAGCTTGGTCAAAAAATGAAGAAAAAAAAAATGAAAGTTACCAAAAATGAAATAAAGCAAAATATTCAGGGAACTAGCTGTGACAGGAAGGAAACCAGGACTCAAAGCAATGATTTAAAACAAAAGAAAGAAATAAACATCCAACAGGAGCAGAATGAAGGAAGAATTCCAAAAAGTGAAGAGAGTCTTACAAACCTCTGGGACAACCTGAAACATTCCAATATCTGAATTCTAGAGGTGCCAGAAGGAGAACAACAACAAGAAATTGAAACATTTGAACAAATAATGAAGGAAAACTTCCCCAATCTGGCAAAGGAAACAGACTTCCAGGAAGTATGGGAAGCCCAAAGAAGAGAGTTCCAAAGAAGTTGGACCCAAAGAAGAACATACCAAGGCACACCATCATTAAGATACCCAAGATTAAAGATAAAGAGAGAATCCGAAAAGAGGCAAGAGGAAAGGAGAGAGTTACCTACAAAGGAGTGCCCATAAGATAATCAGCCAATTTCTCAAAAGAAACTTTGCAGGCAAGGAGCTGGAAAGAAGTATTTGAAGTCAACAAAAGCAAGGACTTACATCCAAGATTATTCTATCCAGCAAAGCTTTTATTTAGAATGGAAGGGCAGATAAAGTGCTTCTCAGATAGAGTCAAGTTAAAGGAGTTCATCACCACCAGGCCATTTATTATATGAAATGTTAAAGGGACATATCTAAGAAAAAGAAGATAAAAACCCAGTCGCTGGGTTGTGACGCTGTATGTGGGGCAGGAGTCCAAGAGGGAACAATGGGGCTTGCTCTGCTCTCTGCAGGATTTCAGTCACTTCCCCTGCTTCCCCCAAGCAAATTGGGCCCTTCTGGTGCTGATTCCCAGGTGGGTGGGTTTTTGTATGTTCTAAGACCCTGTGGGTCTCTCCAATGAACTCTCCTGTGAGGCTGGGAGTTTCTCCCAGCACCTCAACCCCCACAGGTGTTTTAATTGTTGTTTTGAGGCTTTATTTCCTCACGCTGGGACCCTGGGTTAGGCCATCTGTTTGATCCCTGGTTTTGCCTGGTTTATCTGTTTGTGAATGTGGGACTGCCCTGTCCACCAGCTACCTTGTGCACCACACCCCACTCCACAATTTTTCATCTTGCTGGGTCCACCTGCTCTCACATTGCGTGCCCGGGATCCACCAGCCACCATTTTGTTGTGACTCCTCTCTAGTAGGTCAGGATGAATGTGTCTACTTTAACTCCTTGGCTGTCAGACTTCCATACAGTTCGATTTTCTATCAGTACTGGTTGTTTTTTCTTTCTAAATAGTTGTTGTCCTTATTTTGGTTGTGTGAGGAGGCATAGTGTGTCTATCTACACCTCCATCTTGGCCGGGAGTCTCATTTCTACTTTTCTGGAATGCCATTGTTAGTCCAGGCAAATGTGAACTCATGACACAGGAGCCATCTCCAAGCTGCTCCCGCAGGCACAGGAAGCCCCTCCAGCTACATCACATCACAGGTTAGAGTCTGGCCCATCTCCCTGGCTCTGAGCAGGCACAGCTTTTAACATATTAAAACTCTGGCCCAGATTTTCAGATATGCAAGGCAGCTCTCAAGACCCTGCTCTGCTTGTCTCATCCCCTAAGTGATAGCTATGGGGGTTTTCTCCATTTTGAGGGACCTCCAGTTACAAAATGACTGAACTTTTTAAACTAATGATGAATGTGAATACTGGAAATGAAAACAAAATTGTCCATTGCATTGTGAAAAGTATAAAAGCAGTACATAATATTAAAACATCATTCCAATAAAAAAGAATGTTTATTTAACAAAGAAAAAAACAGATGAAATTCCAACATGCATCTTTGTTGTTTTTGTCCTTTTGTTATAGAAAACCACCAGAAACTCCTATCAGAGTAGGCTGAACATAGGATCATACACGTAACAAAGATACAGACATAGCAAATACACATTGAGACCAGGCTCACCATAAATCCTTAGAAAAATACAATCAAACAACAGTGAGGTAGCTCTACAAAGTCTTTTTAAAAAGTTTATATAGAAAACGATTTACCAACCAAATATTTGCTAAGATGTAAAGGAGCTGAATCTCACACACTGGATCACAAATTGCGAATCTCTGTACTAAAACATTCACCTGCTCTACAACTCAAACTGTGCACTATGTTATTGACAAAAGTAAATGAAAGAAACATGTCCATGTAAGAAAATTATACATAAATATTTGTACCAGGTTTAAAGTCAAATTAGAAATTATCGTGTTGAATGGATAAATTTGTAGTGCTAACTGCAAAGATTTAAGAATATTTCTTAGCTAAAACAGATGAGTTACTAGCATTTCATTAATAAATCTCCAAACACATATGCAATGGAAATGAAAGCAAAAGAAATAGTTATTGTTATTATTACAATGGAATATAAATCAATGTTTGCTTACAGAGCTGTGAAGGGATGAGAGATTAAAATGTCTATGAAGTAAATTTCCAGTGACAGTAATGAACAGTATTATGAAAATGGTGATGGTTTTAATATCATGCGTAAGTGAACACTAATCAAATATTATCCTTGCCCTGGCTGGAGCAGCTCAGTGGATCGAGCGCGGGCCTGTGAACCAAAGGATCACGGTTCGATTCCCAGTCAGGGCACATGCCTGGTTGCAGGCCAGTTCCCAGCAGGGGATGCACAAAAGGCAACCACACATTGAAATTTCTCTCCCTTTCTCCTTCCCTTCCCCTCTAAATAAATAAAATCTTTAAAAAAAATAAATACCTTCTTAAAAAATATTATCCTTGAAATGTAATATTTACTAATTAAAGCTTTTTAAAAACGGTACAAGACTTAAAAAATTTGTATGTCCAAATATTTTTAAAAATAGGTTTAGCAATTCTACATTAAAAATATATTCTCATATGCTCTAGGTGAGACTTTGCCTCAGTAACAGCAAATATAGCCAACAATAAATACTGACTGAAACCAAGATGACTGCTGGCTGGGTCAAAATAGCAACATCCCTAGACTATAGATACACTTTATTTTTCTTTCTACAAGGGCACCAGTGGCTCTGACATGAAATACTTTATTTTATTTATTTTAGAAATAAAGAGAGAAGGAGGGGAGGGAGGGAGAGGAGGAGGGAGGGAGGGGGAGAGAGAGAGAAATCTAGATTTGTTGTCCCCCCTTACATATTCATTTGCTGCTTCTTGTATGTGCCGACCAGACATTAAAATCAGAACATTGGCATATCAAGATAACACCCTAACCAGTTGAGCTGTCATTACAGTCAGAAAAACTTTTGATTATATTTAATGACAATGAATAACACTACATAAGCAAAATATTCCTACAGATCCATTGATTTGTGTACACACTGATCCTGCAGGTTTTTTTCTCAGAAATGTTTCTGGTTGCACACTCAGAAGAGGCATACTCCATCTCGATGGCTGCAGTCTCTCCAGCACCAACTAGGCCAGTGTTTCTGTTGTAATCACAGTCTCCCCTAACCTCTCTGGGGCTGCAACTACTGACCACCACCCATGGAATTCCACACTTCATGGCACATGGCTCTTTGCAAGACCTGGGTCAGAGTTTCCCTTCAGAAGAATTGGCATCCTTTACAAACAAAAAAATTCATGTTGCTCCAAGATGTATTTGAGGTTGTTATAGCTACTGCTTCTTTGGAGTGATCTCTGTGTCTCCAAAAACTCACAGCATTGAAGCCTCTCACAAGAACTAGGGAGCACACAGTTTTGCCTGGGTGGATATAAGCAGGGATGCATGTTTGGAAAAAGGTGCTGAGTTAAATTATGTACCAAACTGTCCCCACGGAGGCAGAGAAAGTTTGAGACACACATGAAAGTTGTTCACATCTCAATGTTTGTAAGGCCCAAAACTGTTTTATAAACTACCCCATTCAATAAATAGAGCACCCAAGATTAAAGACTTAAGAAAAAGGCCCTATTTTACAAACCAAAATGTGATTACCTTGGCAGTTCCTGTATTTGTGTCTTGTGGACACTCAAAAATTACCAATGGTATGTAAAAAAAAGCATGTCACCAAAAAAGGCAGTCCTTTTTCAAGTTGACAGCTGAACTCAGCTGATTTTCTCTAGCCCAAACTGAGCAAGGTCTACGCCAATTAGTAGGAGTGGAAGGAATAAAGCCCTGAAAAGTTAGGCTACTCCTAATTTCCTTCCACAAATCAGACAACAGTAAACTTCTCTGAGCACATTAGGATGATGACTCATGCATCTCTGGGAACATTATAGGTGCTGAAGGTAAAATATTCACTACAGAAATTTGCAGTGACATGAATCTGGAAAGAGACCTGGGTAAATAAAGAAAGTGCAACATGGACACACAGGCCTCCCATATAAAGAAAAATTATGGGGGAATGTTCATGTTTGGCTGTATGAGGTTTGATTCCCAAACATAAGGCTTAAAAGAGTTTCCTACAGTATTGTTAACACACACACGCACACAAAAGTGTACATTTCCTTAGAAGTGTAAACTTCTAAGACCTTCCACCTACATGAACTCTTATGTGTGGAGGAAGGACAGAATAATTTTTGCTAAAATATTTCCCACATTAACTGCGTTTATAAGGCCTTTCCCCTGTGTGAAGTTTCTGATGACGATGAAGTTGATGCTTTTGGATGAAAGATTTACCACACTGACTGCAACTATAAGGCCTTTCTCCAGTGTGAACTCTCTGATGAAAACGGAGGCCAGTGACACCACGAAAAGATTTCCCACATTCACTGCACTCATAAGGCCTTTCTCCAGTATGAACTCTCTGATGACAATGAAGGTGATGGACTCTTTTAAAACATTTCCCACATTGAGTGCATTCATAAGGCCTTTCTCCTGTGTGGAATCGCTGATGATAACGGAGACCAGTGCTACTGCAAAACGATCTCCCACATTCACTGCATTCATAAGGCCTTTCTCCTGTGTGAACTCTCTGATGAATGCGGAGGCCAGTGCTGCTGCAAAAAGATTTCCCACATTCACTGCAGTCATAAGGCCTTTCTCCTGTGTGAACTCTCTGATGATAATGGAGGTTAGTGCTACTGGTGAAAGATTTCCCACATTTACCGCACTCATAAGGCCTTTCTCCTGTGTGAACTCTCTGATGATAATGGAGGTGAGTGCTACTGGTGAAAGATTTCTCACATTCATTGCACTCATAAGGCCTTTCTCCTGTGTGAAGTCTCTGATGACAATAAAGGTTGTAAGTACTTTTAAAAGATTTCCCACATACTCTGCACTGATAGGGCCTCTCTCCAGTGTGAACTGCCTGATGACGATGAAGGATTGATTTTGTTTTAAAAGATTTGCCACATTCACTGCACTCATAAGGCTTTTCTCCATTATGAACTCTCTGATGAGAATGAAATTGACCCTTTTGGATGAAAGATTTCCCACATTTGCTGCACTGATACAGCCTTTGTCCATTGTTAACTCTCTGATAACAAAAACTAGGAATTCTAGCAAAATATTTTCCATAATCACAGCATATAAAACACTGTCTCCAACGAGAAACACTCTTGTTCTGAACATATGTGTGACTGCAGTCAACAGCTTTTTTGCATTCATTCAGGGTGGAATCATTTTTTTGTTGATTAGTTACTCGAGTCATTGAGATTTCATCCAGCCTGTCCCTCGTGTGAGTAGCCTCTTGATGGAGATGTTCTGACTCGGTAGGGATGTCCAATCCAACCTCCCAACAGGGAAAAAGCTTCTGGGATGCAGTATAATTGCAATTCTTGGCAAGTGACATTCTGTCAACACCTCTCACGAAAGGCTTCTCTCTCAGGTGGTGCTCCTGGTGCTGGTAACTATCTGTACCATAATGAAACTGTTTTGAGCATGCTCCACACCTCAACAGTTTCTGGATGTTTTGTACTTCCTGATGCTCAATCAAGTGGAAAATATGTCTCAAGACAGGCCCACAACTCTCAAAGGGGTGGCTCTTCGCTGAAGACAAAGCTCCCTTGAGATTCTTTGCCTGTGACACTCTTACAGGAACAGTCTGTTCAATTGGTGCTTCCACAGCCTCTGCTTCACAATAGCAACCTGAACAAAAGGAAACACTGGTGAAGTAAATGTTGACCTTATAACGAAGGAATATCCTCAACACACATGGCCATCTGTCACAGCTAGGGATGATTCTATGAAACCACATTCAATAGAAGTGAGTCAGACACTAAAGAAATGGCCCCAAAAGTAAGTCAGTGCTGGTGACCTTACCACAGAAGAGATGCAAGCAAAGGATGAATCATAAGGAAGGAAGACAGGGTCTAACTGTTCTTCCACAAATGGTTTCCTGTAGGACCTTTTGTGCTGGTGATGTAAGAGTGTGTAGAGTAATTTGAATGAGCTCAAACTCATCAACATCAATTGTACTAGAGCATATCATGCTCAAGGTCAAGATAATGATATTTGTGTACTACAAGGGTCTGCAAGCTTGGACCAAAGATAAAGCACAGTAAAAAACAAAACAAACAAACAAACAAAAAAAAAACCTGTAAAAGAAATGGTTGAGGTGAAAAGTTTAGCTAAATGAAGATTATCTGTGGGCTGGGAATGTGAGTAAAATGATGACAGAACTGAGTGGCTCACAAAGTGTCAACAATAAAGAAAAATAATTAGAATGGGGTCACGAACTGGCAATGGTAACAAAATACTTTTAAAGATTTTATTTATTTATTTTTAGAGAGATGGGAAGGGAGGAAAAAGAGAGGGAGAGAAACATCAATGTGTGGTTACCTCGCACACACTCCCCACCAGGGACCTGACCTGCAACCCAGGTGCATGTGCCCTGACTGGGAATTGAACTGGTGACCTTTTGATTCACAGCCCACACTCAATCCACTGAGCTACACCAGCCAGGGCACAAAATACTATTAAACAAAATAGGTTCCTAATTATGACTTTAACAAAGTCCATGGGTCAAACCCTCTCCAACAGCCCTTCACCAAGGCACAACTGCCTCTGGGTACACCCTGCTATGGATGGAGTCATATTTTTCCTGGAATGCACAAATGATTCTTCCCCTTATATCCCAGTTGAGTCATTACATGGAATATAGAAGATAAAAGTTCTGAGAGAAAAACTGGAGAAGTGGATGGCCAGC
>PVKU01015330.1:0-18746 GCA_004027475.1 Anoura caudifer | reverse complement strand
AAAGAAAGAAAGAAAGAAAGAAAGAAAGAAAGAAAGAAAGAAAGAAAGAAAGAAAGAACAGGTTCAAGAAATAGAGGTAGAGATTATATTTAAAAAAATAGAGGTTTGGGCCCTTGCTGAGTGGTCACAGAAACACCTGCTAGGCTCTCATGGGGAAGGACGGGGAGAGGCGTGTGAACCCTCCGTCCTGTCTCCACCGTCTGAGGCATTTGTCCCCACAAGGGCTTCTTGGACTCAGGTAACGGCACCCTTCCCCGGTCATCCCTTCCTTTCCCCGCGCCCTGTTCCAGATGACGTGTGATTAAGGACAGAGTCTTTCTGAAACGCAGTTGGAAAGGAACACGTCCCCGTGATTGGTGTTCCGGGGTAGAAACTGTGTTTCGGAGCCTGTTCCCCTTCGGGAGACACCTGTCCTTCTACCCTGTGTCTTTGCCTTCCTCTCACGGCAAACGGGAGCGCAAGCCTGGGAGGCAAACCAAGTCTCTCTTTTGTACTTATTTTTATCTGACGGGAATGGATTATTTTCAGCCCACAGACATCCCCGGAAGGCATGATGAATACCGAGGGTGTCTTACAGGGTTTTTAGCGACACCAGAATAAACCACCAAAAAAGCTCAAGGGGTGAAGGATTCCTCGAGAACGCTTACCCAAATTGTGCCACCCAGCGAACGCTGCCGGCATGGCAGGGGGTGATAGGCGTGAGGCGTTTTCCATCAGAGGAAGAGCGTCCTCAGGTTAAACGGTCCACGCCTTCCAAAGGGGCTCCTGGATCCTCCCCACAGTGCTGGCCTAGCTGTGCACGTGAGTTCGGCTCTCTCGGGACCAGGCCAGTCTGCTCAACTCAAAGCGAAGTGTTAGGCTTCCATCCACCCCTCCAAACTCCACGTGAGCTTCCATTGCTGGCCCCCTGTTGCTCATGGCTGCTGTTTGGCCTCCGGGAAGTTCTCCTTCTTGGCTCAGCCAGGCGGGTCCAGTAGTACCAGCGATGGACGGCGTGGCCAAAAGTAGCTCTGCCGTTGTCCCTATGGAAAATAGTACAGCGATGAATAACCATGAACACAAGACTAAACTGTCTCAGGTACTCACAACGGCAGACCCACTTTTGCCCACCCTGTGCCATGGGCTGTGGACACGCATGGAGGTTAGGGGGCCTCCCACCCGTACAGGTGAACGTGTGGGTACCGCGCCCGTCGGTCCTCATCATCCATGTTTGACAAGTGCTGCTCACCCCTTGAGCAAGTTCGGGCCACTGCCCTGGGAGAGACCACCGCAGCAGGTCCGTGTGTCAGGGGCCCTGCGTAGCTCAAACTCCCGCTCGTCAAGGTCAACCGTATCTGTAGTGGGCGGCCATCAGGCCTGGGGTGCTTCGTGTCAGCATCCTTTTTACACCCTAATTCCACCCGAGGTCAGGGAACGGTGCCCGATCCGACGTCCGCCACGTTCTGTGTTACCTCTGTTTTGGCCGGTTGTCAGATATGCTTCTGTCCAGCGCACCTGCGGTTCGAGAGCGCAGCTCTGTCTCTGCCAAGGGAACAGGCAGAAAACAACCTTCAGGGGAAGCCGCGGGGAAACACTTCGGAGTGCGGAAGCCCCGCCAGCTGGGGCGGCCTCCCCGGGGCTCCTGCTGGCCCCACGAGTTTGGAGAGGTTACCTGTTCTTCCTGCCCATGTTTCTTTATCCGATCGTCACGGAATGACAGCGGCCTCAGCTCCTGCCGCCGTTCGCAGGGTTCCGGGAGTTGGCCCGGGACGGCAGCTGGCCTCACCGCCTGGGGTCCAGCACCCAACACAGGCCAGCTAGTGCGTTTGTGCTGGTGACTCGGTGACCGCGACACAGCCCTCCTTCACCCGAAGGATAGAGAACTCGGGGGTCAGGGAGCTTCCGTCCAAGCACGGTGCGGCCATTCACACCTAATGCCCGCCTGCTGTGTCCCACAGGGTCATCGACGGCCGGGACCTGATGCCGCTGCTTCAGAGCAAAAGCCAACACTCGGAGCACGAGTTTCTCTTCCACTATTGCAACTTTTACCTGAACGCTGTGCGCTGGCACCCACGCAACAGTGAGTGAACCCACCTTCTCCTGCCGCGGCTGCTCGGTGCGACCAGCGCGCTGCATGTCGGGGAATGCCGGGGGCGCGGAGCTCCGCAGAGGCCCGCAGGGGGGCTGGCCGTGCAGCTGCGCGTGGCTCTGAGCGCCGCCTCCCCTCCTGTCCGACGCCTCCTGCCCCCGTCGTTGTGCGGGCAGGATGTCAGCGGGCTTGGCACTCACCACGGGGATGCCAGGGCTTGGCGGCTCCTGCTTCAGGACAGGAAGCTGCCGCCGCCCCGCGGGGCACAGGGTCCCTTCCTGCAGCGCGTGTCCCCGCACCCCTCGCATTCTGTGCTCAGTCCCCCTCCTCCGTACGCAGCTGACGTGTGCTTGTAGCTCCCTGCGCCTGGAAGGGCCTTCCCTCTCTCCTTTCCTGGAAGGTGCTTTGAGGTCTCCCCGGCCCCGTGGACACACCGTCTAGGAGCCTTCTCAATCCTGTCCCTCTGCGCAGCAGCCCTGACCCGCAGGGAAATGCTGGCCTGCTCTCTTCCCCGGAACCTCAGAGGCGGCGGGTCCTGACTCATCCGCCCGTACGTTGCCGTGGATCCTGTCGGTTTTCTAGCCGTAGATTTTTGGAACCCAGTTCACATGCTTCGATGCTCTCGGGTTTCCCAGGCTGGGTGCTGCATGGTTCACGTCGTGAGCTCTGCAAGGGATGGTGTCGGACTGAGGTTTTCCGACTCCACATGTAGACCTATTCTCTGAGCGGCCCAAAGGTGCACGTTCAACCAGGTGGCAACCGTCCGTGTGCTCACAGATCTCAGGGTCTTGTTTCCATATATTTAAACTTAGAACCGCGATCATGTTCCTGTCGCTAAGACACCTCAGGGTCAGTGGAAATCCAGAAACTATTTATGCAGCTATGGGGTATTTTCGAGGTGGACGGTGGTGAGCTTAGAAGTCTAGTGTACTCTTGAGAGGGGAACTATGGGTCCCCTCTTGTCTGCTGGGTCTGGGGATGCGGCTCCAGGAAGCCCGTCTGCCAGGGAGCCTCGTAACTTCCGACCGGCGGCTCCTTCTTGACCTCAGACCCAGCCTCTCACCGGCTTTCAGCGCACCCGCCTCCCACCCTTGCCCATCCAGCCAGTTTACACGCCATTGCGAGGGCTCCGTGGTCATTATGTTTACAGTGGAGAACTCCCTTTCCGTTGCCGGCAGACACCAAACCACCTGCACCCACCAAGTTTCTGCTCTACCTGCAGGCGGCTGCCTTGGGTCACTCTCTGGGAGCGGGGTGGACCCCAGCGCCGTGGGGCCGAGACCCGGAGGGGCTGCGTTTGCCCGTCTCAGCCGCGTGCCCGTCCTGGCAAACCTCTGTAGGGCTGCCATCACTCTTTGCAGGGGGCACAGACAGCATGCGGGTCTCAGCCTTCGAATACAGGAGGGCCGTACTTCTGCCGGCTTCCGTTTCCACGGAGCCCAGGAAAAATGCAAACAGCTACACTGCAGAGATGCTCCAGTGTTGAAAGCGGGACACTCATGTCCTGAACTTTGCCAAAGGAGATTGGAACAAAGGCGACCCCGCAGAGTGAGAGGCCGGAAGGCACATGTCGGGTCGGGGGGGCTGCAGAACCACGAATGAGGGGGCGTTCACAGAAGCAGGGCAGCGAGAGACAGAAGACAGGGGTCCGTGGGAGAAACAGGACCCAGATCCAGGGAGGCGGCAGCCCCTTGGGGATCCAACCTGCTTCTTCAAGAGGCACGTCCTCTTACACAATTTCTTACAGTCCCGGGCCTCAGACCAGCAACGAAAGGGTAGAAATGATGGTAAAGTGATGCTGGAATCGCTCATCGGGCTCGAGGGTTTCCCGAAACCACGGTTTCGAGGGTCCTCTCTTATTCACGTGTCAGGTGGTGCCGGACCCTGAGTCCCAGTGGTCGGTGCCTCCGCCACTGTGCATGGGTTGCGGTGAGTGATCCAGCCATTCACGTACTTACTCGTTCTGTGGAAATTTAGCGAGCTGCTCCTGTGTGCGTACAGAGGTGGGCTGGAGTGGGCACCTGTCCATGAACACAGCCGTTTGACTGAGCTTCTAACAGGGGAGTTGAAGGTCACAGCTCTTTCGTGAACAACAGTCAGTTGAGTAGCTGGTGGATTTCCACACTGCTCATGCCTGACACCGTTTTCTGCCAGAGAGGCGTGAGCAGGGGTGACTCTCCCATGCACAGTTAGCTGTGAACTAGAGGCACAGATAAACTCCAGCCCGCTGGGTGAGTTGTCTGAGGCTCTCTCAGGTCCACTTGGCTCAGCGTGGCTGGTGATCCCCAGGCTGCCTGGTGGGACCATTTCCATAATTCCTAGGGATGGCGGGCTGCTGTCCGACCTCAGAATCCTTCCTGAGAAGAGGGAAGAGGAACTCCACGTGTGAGGGTGAGGAACAGGCGGCTGGGGTGGAGCGGGGCTCAGCGGTCAGGAATCCACCAGCTTGTGTGTGCCGTTGCTCGTGTGCGGTGCACCCCGTGGGGGGCGGCGTTAGCACCGTGGCAATGGGCAGACACAGCCGGCCCAGCGTGGCCCCGCCCCTCGGGCACGGCTGGCTCCCCCGGCCCAGGGAACCCACATCAGCGACAGGCGCTTCACATTCCAACGGCTGTTGGTCCAGACCAGCAAGAGGCGGAAAATGACAATTGGATGCTTGTGTTCCCGAAACTTAACAGCCACGATTCTGTTTCGACCCTTGTGTAACCTGCATCCCTTTCAACTTGTAGGGAAAGGGTGTCCTCTATAAGTTCATAACCCTGGCAGCATAAGGATTCTGTGACTTAGTGCTCCGGGTGAGGTGAGGGATGTGATTTCTACAGGAACCCATCTCGTGATTCCCCTCACGTTCGAACAGGCTGCCCGAAACCATGCGTGTGACACAGGTCACTTTTCTTGCATTAACCTGGGGGACTCGAATCCACAGAGGAGGGCAGGGGGGCCGTTTGGCGTGTCGTTGCTCGACACTCGGGCAGTAGCTGGGGGGGTGAGGAGGTGCCCACCTGTCTGTGTGGGAGGGAGTCAGGGGCTGTCAGCCGCAGCCCTCGTCCGCGTCTCTTTCATTCTCCACGTTATCGTTGTGCCGTGAGTTTAATGCAGCCGGCCACGGGGGCTGGGAGAGCGTGCTCTCTAATCCACGGGCCCAGGGCTGGCCCGTTTGGGGTCCGGGCCGCGAGGAACAGGTAGGAATGCACGTCACGGGCAGGAAGAGGCCAGGGGCCCACAGTGTCCTGTCCATCCAGGGACCGTGGGTGTGAAGACAGGGTGTCCTGGGCGGCCCCAGTGGATCCCCATCGAAGGCCTTTGGGTCCAAGAAAAGGACTGCAGGGTTTCTGTAGTGTGGCCGCCCACAGGTAACAGGGTCCTTGAACGGCGGACAGCGGGCCCTAGAACCGTGGATAATGGGTCCTGGAACCCAGGGGCAGAGGGTCCTGGAACCGCAGAGAGGGGGTCGCCTGCCCTGCACTTCCCAGTCCTTCCCTCGAAAACCCAAGACAGGCCACGTTCCCTGGCGCAGGCTTGCCTCAGGCCAGAGGCCGCCTGGGGCCGGTGCTCTGTCCCATGGCAATGGCTTGCAGTTAATTCTATTAATTCGTTTTGTGCTCGGATCAGTTACTCGCTAAATACCTACAATTACGGCAGCCACCGTGGCTGTGATACACGCAGACCATCCAAGCAAACTGAATAGCTCTGCGGTGCTGGCTGGTGGCGGAGGCGGCGCGATTTATGGCACACAGCGGTCAGGGGAGCAGGAGGAAGCGCGTTTGTCTCGTGTAGCCAATTCCAGCGGGTCCGAGTACCCAGGACTCTGCTTTTACAGCCACGTGCCTCGTACCCAGGACGCGGCTTTGTGGGCCTCCGTCAGGGGCTGTCTGATTGGCAGCCAGCCCTTCAGACAGCGAGCACGTTGCAGAATAAGCAGGAAATACATCCATCATCTTGTGATGGGCTGAAAAATCTTTCTGTGACATGTCAACATTTGGGGATTTCACGGAACACGGAGCTGACCGTTTCGCAACAGTCGAAGCATCCCGCCCCGGGGCCAGCGAGCTCCCCGATGGGCGGCGTCCGACACCTTTATTCAGCGAGTAACGTGCAGGCTGCACCGTTGCAGCTCGGCCACGTGTGGCAAATGGTGGAGAGTCTGCGAGTCTCGTCACGACCTTGCATCAGAAGGTGCCCATCAGCGCCCAGACCCTGTCCGCTCCCTGTTGTGCAACCCCGCCCGCCGTCCTCGGCCGCACACTCATGGGAGGGTGGGTGTCATCATTTGCAGTGTCTCAAGGCTGACAAAACGACAGCTTCACCAACGTCCCAGGTGTGCCCTTGCCCTTGATGGCTGTGCAAGTGCATGCCTGTGCCTGCGTGTGCGTGTCTGTGCATGCGTGTGTGTACAGTGCAAGGTACATGTTAGCAGGCAGGCTGCCTCTTCCTCCTGTTTGATTTTAGGTGCAATCGCAGGCTGTCGGTGGAAAACGTGGGCATGGAAGGACCCCAGGGAGCGGAGCTGGGGGCTTCCGCCCTGTCGGTCCCTACGCATTTCCCGAGAGTCCCCTCACTGTTCTGGGCTGGAGAGTTGACGGACGAAAATGACAGCCCTGTTTGTGTTCTGTACTGAAACAAGTGGGATTATTCTCCCCTTTTCACGACCATGGCATCAGGAAGTAGAGGTCGGGGCAGCGTAAGGGGGAGAGAGCGAGGCAGAGAGAAGGAGAACGGGGGGAAAGACAGGGACTCAGACTCAGGAGGGAATGCCGGGGCTCCAAGGTGCTCAGACTCCCACCATCGCGGCAGCGACAGCCTCGTCACGCCCGCCAGGTCCGAGCTGTGTGTGCGACCCACGCACAGCTTTCATCCTCCGTCAGCCCGCGGCAGGGACAGGCTCCAAGCCCAGGGCCGCGGGATCTCGGTGTGTGGTCTGGCGGGCGGTGACTCTGGGCCGCTGCGCCCCCGTGACCGCAGCTTGTATCCTTGTGCACCGCAGGCTCGTCCATCTGGAAGGCCTTTTTCTTCACGCCCAACTTCACGCCCGAGGGTGCCAACGGCTGCTTCCTCACCCACGTGTGCTTCTGCAACGGGCACTTCATCACCCGCCACCAGCCGCCGCTGCTCTTCGATCTCTCCAAGGACCCCCGGGAGCGGACCCCCGTGACCCCGAGCGCCGAGCCCCGGTTCTGGGAAGTCCTGGAGACCATGCAGCGAGCGGCAGACCGCCACACGCGCACCGTGCAAGAGGTCCCCAACCAGCTGTCGCTGCAGAACCTGTTCTGGAAGCCGTGGCTGCAGATGTGCTGCCCTGGGTCCTCCGGCCTGTCCTGCCAGTGTCCCCAGGACAAGCAGGACAGGGGAGGGAGCGCCTAGCTGGGCCCATCTGCGGGCGGGAGGGACGCAGGCTGCCCACCGCGCCCTCCCCGTGGCGAAGGCAGAGGGCGAGCGTGGCCGTGCAAACCCGGCATCTCGCACTGCGGTCCCCTCTCCACCTGGTCGCCCAAGGGCCCCGTCGGGAGCCCCGCGGTGACCCCGTGGGAAAACCTCACGGTGAACAGTGCGCACAGGGACGGATGCTCGACGTATACCTTCCACGGTCAAGCCCATGCGCTGGCATAAACGCATGAGGGTGAACGTGTCCAAGGGCGGTGCAGACAGACGCGGGGACACGGCGGAAGGTCACCTCCCCGCCCGGCTCTGCAGGGGTGTCAGTGACCACACCAGGCATTGCGGTGTGTTCCACCGTGTGCGGCGACGCCTCCGACAGTGGCATCGGGTGACTCCCTCCGCTGGGCCTCCGGCGGCACGGAGAACACCGTGTACAAAGCACCGTGGCAGCCTCGACCCGTGCCACGGGAGAAGGGCCAAACAAGCATCCCCGTCACCGGCCACAGCTGCTCATGAGTTCGCATCTGGTGACTGACTGACTGGAACGCAGTCGCTCTCAGTATTATTGAAAACACACAAAATATTATTCACAATGTATGCATTTATGCAAGGCCAGTTTCCTTCTTCCCTCAAGAAGGCTCAGATACTTAAGACACAGCAACTAGCCAGTTATCACGATTTCACAAAAATCAGTAGACGCTGAGGATACCTAGATTCTTACTTCTCATGTGGCTTTCTCATCCCAGAAGTTGCTCAGAGATGCCTCCTACTGGGTGAGAACTGTTCTTACGAAAGAGCGCGTTGGCATGCTAAGGGTGTGTTAGGGTGAGGGCTGACACTAGCCTACAGGAATGACGGAAAGCCGCTGCTCTGAGCTCACTTTGGGAGACAATCATGTGCATTCCAAGTCTAGGATGTTCGACGCAAACGGGCTTCCAGACGCTCTGTGAAGTGGGGCCGTGCACGGCAGGATTTCATGACTTGAAGCATGTACGTGGATTACGTACATGCGTATCTGTGGGCACAGCTAACAGGGTAACCTGGACAATGTTAAGATTCATGAAGGATACGGACAGTACAACAGGAAAATTAAATTATTTTGCTCAGGAGAGACCTACCCTTTTTTTTTTTTTTAATTTTTTTTTTCTGAAACAGTTCTTTTGAATTTGTTGGGGTAGTACTGGGTAATCGAACGATTTAGGTTTCAGGGGCACAGAACACGTCACCTGTGTGTTACACTGTGTGCTCACTGCCCCGAGTCAGGTCTCCGTCCCTCACCACTCGCCCCCCTTCACCCTCCTCTACCCCCCGCACCCCCTTCCCTCTGGTCATCTCCGCCCTGCTCTCTGTGTCTGCGAGGGATTTTCTGTCTTGTTCTAATCTGCTCTCATGGGAGCTACCTGCCTCGCACACGTACATTGCTGTCAAGTCTTGAATTATACGCCCAAGTCCCAGTGGACGTGGGAGCACTAAACACATGTTAACCCTTTATATTCCTAGCATTTCAGCCGCAAACACGGACCAGGCTCTATTTTCCAAGGTCGGGGACGCAGCGTGAAGAGCAGACTCGCACCCTGCGCGTCCTGGTAGCGAAGGACTGGGGAGAGGGGGCCGACTCGAGAGCCCCCCGCAGGGCTCGCCGTGAAGAGAGCAGACACAGCAGGGGGGGCGCGTTGGGTCTGTGTCCGGGGAACGTCACCTGTCACACGAGTCTCTCAGGTGGCCGAGGTTTCTCGACACCTCCTTGTCGTGTTCACGCAAAGTCGAAATAAAACCGCCCTTGGCGATGAGGGTGCCGTGCGGCCGTTCACCTCTGTCCCGCAAACGTGGGGTGCGTCTGCTGTAAGGAACGTACGTGGAGTCGCTTACGGCTTAAGGGCTGGGGTGAGCAGTGCACACATGGGCAGGAGCCCAAGCAGCCACCGACGGGCGGGACGAGAGGGCCGGGCAAGGCCCAGGGGTCCGGCACGCGCACCGCCCTGGCCTTGTCCACCGCCCACCAAGAGTGGCGTTAGAAACAGCATCCGCGTGTCCGCATCGCCCTCCTCCACCTGGGCAGCCATCGGCTTGTTCTCTGGTGTTTTTGTTTTAAATCCTCACGCAAGGACACATTTATTGACTTTAGAGAGAGTGGGAGGGGAGAGAGAGGGAAAGAAACATTGACGTGGGACAGAGACATCGATCAGCTGCCTCCCCTCCACACCCTGACGAGGAGACTCCAAACCCACAGCCTACGAACGCGCCCCGACGGGGAATCGAACCTGCAGCCTGTTGGTGCAGGGGAGGAAGCAGCAAGCAGCTGGGCCACCCGCCCAGGGCTCAGCTTGTTCTTTACGTCTATGGGTGTCTTTCTGTTTCGTTTATTTATTTTTAATATTTTTGTGTTTATGATCATTTGTGGCTTGTTTGTTTGGTTTTTTTTTTTTCGGTTCCACATAGAACTGAAATCCTATGGTATATTTCTCTCTGACTTATTTTACTTTGCAGAATACTCTCTAGGTCCATCCATGGTGTCACAAACGGCAAGATTTCATTCCTTCTCATGGCTCAGTCATATTCCACGGTGTACATATGTACCAACACATCTTCATTGTTGAGTCGTCTCTGAATGGACACACAACGTGTCTCAATTTGTTTTAAAATCTGATTGAGGTAAAAAGAACATTTTGGGGGCATGGGCACCAACACAGTCCTAAACCAGAGTTTGCGTGCGTTTTAACGTCTCACGTCTTTCTGTAACGTTTGCATCTTAAAAGGCAGCTCTCTGTGTGCCTCGCATGCTCGCTTCTGGACACTCTTTAACGGGCCGCACGGTCCCAGAGAGCTGTGCTTCGCAGCGCAGCGGTTTGGAGCGGACAGGCTTGAAGGGTTAAAATTAAATATCAAAACCCGCGCTCGCTCTTCTCCGCGGACTGGGTTGCTCCCGAAGGCCACAGAGTGAGGGTCAACCGCCGGAGCAGGAGAAGGGAGCGTTTCAGGGGCTCCGGACTCACGTGGGGTCCCATTCGACCGGGCGATTCTGGAGGAACGCTGAGCGTGGCCACAGGAAGGCGGGCAGGTGATGGGTGCCGGCAGCCTGGGAGACGGTGGGCCAAAGACACAGAGTCCCTAGAGGTTCATCTCCAGTGCTAACAAAACCCAGGCATTGTTCTCCGTCTCTGCTCCCCTCCGCATGCGATGGGATGCAAACGGCAGCCCCCGACAGGCTCGCTGTCTGCTCTCCCGTTATGTCTCCCCACCTGCCTTCCCGCCCCGCGCATCCTCGCTTGCCCCGGACGGCTCCCCATCTGCCTAAGACCCCTCCCACCCGCCCCGGACGCCTCCTTGCTTGCTCTGGCCGCGTGAGCCAGATGCCTCCGCGCCCTGCCGTTTCCAACACTGGGATCCGTTTCTTTGTTTCTTTTTTTGTCAAATTACAAGAGAAAGTTTATTTACAAAGTCACAGAGGCGGAAGTGAGCCGTGCAAGACGTGGGCTTAGGAAACCAGTTAGAAGAAAAGAAGGGTGCCGTGGGGGGGGGGGGGGAGAGCAAGGGAGCGCGCACGGTGGGGAAGACGCGGGTGGGGAAAGGCGCCCACGTGCTCCATGGCCAGGCTCGCACTGCGCCGTGTCCGCATGGCTACGACGGTGCGTCAGGAGAACATCGCTTAGTAACCTTTGCGTAACAGGCTCCGAGTGCAGTGATCGCAACAGTTCAGAGTGTCGGATACTATGTGACAGGAGCGTCTCCAACGATGGGAATGCCGTCTTCCCTAATGGCGGTCCTAGGGGCTAGAAAACGGCCCACGCATTCGTGCAAAGCGGCGCTTTGTGGTTTTCCAGCGACAAACCCACAGGCCTTCCACAGAGGAGGCCCTGGAGTGTTTTGCCTAAAAATTTGCTTGACTGCTAAGGTGTAAATCCCCGCCATGACTTCCCACGAGAACACTGTTCATCCTCCCTGGCCAGTGGGTCAAGGAAGCAATTTTTGCAGTGCTAGGCACGCTTTACGCAGTCAGAAAGTAGCACCGCTTACCCCTGGAGGCCTGATGCGAAGAGAACCGCCGTTTCCAAACTGTGTTGCCGGTGCTCAGAGACGGCGGTGCTTTTCCAAATGCAAAATTCCCCGTGAATCCATTTCTGTAAGTGCGTCCCCCGTGCTGCCTGTCAACATTCCCAGCGTGTCCGTTTCGCACGGGCTGCGAAACCAAACGTGGACGGTGTACTAGTCACCAGAGGCGTCGTATTCCCCGGGGGAGCAGGGCTTCTGGGGAAGCGCGTTGGAAGCAAGACCCGGGTGACCGCTCGCATGGACCGCTTTAAGTCAGACAGGACCGGGCAGGATGGCATGTCCCACGTCCTAATTCATACGGATGTCGGGACCCTGGGAGGCACGCACGCTGGTCAGACAGTACCCTGCACGGCCCTGTGTGCTTGTGGCTGCAAAGTGCCACAGCCCAGGCAAGTAAGGCCTGTGCGAAGCTCCAGGGGAACGGAGGTGCCACGTGGTGAGGCGGGAAAATCCCTGCGTCCTCACCTGGCGCAGGTCCGGAAAGCTACCTCATCAACAGCTGACTGTCCCCTGAGCAACATGGAGAGGTTGTTCGAGTAACGGCCACACGAGTTAAGTAGCTGTGCAGATTCACTGCGTCAGACACACTCTATTTTTGCAACACCCCAGGTGGGGGCCGCTCCCCCCAGGCCGCACTCACAGCCCAGGTGAGAGCCCCACCGGACTCCCGGTGAACATGCAGGGGGAGGAGGGAGTATCCTTTCCTCCCACGTTGCCGTGGCAGCAGGAGCCCACTCATCCGCAGTGACTCCGTCACCCCCTGCTGCTGCAAGGGGCCGGTTATTTATTACATTTTGAAGAAAACATGTCATCCCTTGTTTTCCTCACTTAGGCAAGGCGGGCTATGCCCTGCTGGGACCTTTGGGACCCCGGGATATCTGAGGCTTATTCAGGCTTTACAACAATATTTTAGATAGTTAGTTGGTAGGGAGGGAAATGAACACAGGTGTCGGGCCAGGGTGAGGACACTTTTTTAAAAAAAGGAGCACACAAAAATGTTTGCATTAGGTTGAGTGTATCTTCAGAGATACACACACCACGCGTAACCTTTCCTGAGTGGATATTCGGGCGGTGACTGTGACGTCATTTCTGACATCACGAGGAAATGCAGCGACCACTGAATGAGTCCCACGGATCCCCTCCGCTCTATTTCGGTGCCAGACTTTCGTAAAAGTCTCACGTGCTTGATCCTACGTCATTGCGTGTCGACATTTTTAACAACGTATTCAAAGTAAAAAAGGTTATACAGCAGAAACGTCACTGATATTGGGACTTGGAACCACAGGAAACCACCTTTTCTCGGTTCGATTCAGTTTGCCCTTTTTTCCGCGCCACTGTGCTTACGGAATTCAGGTGGCACACAGCATCCGGTGCTATTATCTTCCACGGCCACGCCCAAAAGGGCAGCTTGCGTTCGGGCAATCTTGACAACCCTGCCGGATATAACTTCCAGCACAGGGAGGCCCCGGGAAAGGCGTGCCAGGTGTAGACATGGTGCTTCCCTCAGGTGTAGTATGTATGGTTGTCCACACTGAACTGCGGGGGCGAGGAGAAGTCAGCTCCCCAGTGGCAATGGGGCAGGGTTATCCGCCGTGACAGAAGGGACAGAAGGCTGGGAGGCATCTGTGAGTGTTTCAGACGCTGCCTAACTGTGTGCCTCTCTCCCAAGATGATAAACTGCAGGTTGTGGATGTCATGTACCATCGGCCGCCACGCGGCAATTACCCAGTGCAAGTCAGTCTGCAGGGATCCCAGATAATGCACGGGAAAGCCTGTGACGGATGCGTCTGTCCGAGGGACCGTGGCACCCCAGGGCAGGGACAGGAGCCAGAATCGCAGACCTTCCCACCTGCAGCATCTCGGATCTCCACACCGAACAGGGACCCGGTGCCAGCTCACCCCTCAGCACGCTCTAAACACACACATATTTCTCTGCCACAGCTCTCTCTGCTGCACACAAGTTTTCTAGAAAGACAAGACGTCACTTCTGAAGACGCAGAGATTTGCTCTAAGCCGTAGCAGCGCTCTGGGGTTATCTTGAGACGCCACTGGCCATGAGGCCTGGGTCTGACAGCCCCGTGGCTTGCTGGCCTGGGTGTAGGGCTGGATGCTGATGGCCCGTGGCTGTCCTGCAGGCCAGGCAGCTGAGTGAACGTGCCGTCTGCGAACCTCACAGGTGCTTAGGGCCGCCTGAGCATTTGGAGACGCTCAGTGATCACGTGGAACTTGACCTCTCCTCTTTGCTGGGGCCCTCCCTGGCTAGGCTGCTACGTTCTCTAAGCTGAGCGCAGAACTTTGCAGACAGTGGAAGGCAAAGGGCTGCACTGCTTCCCGGCACCCTCAGTCACTGGTTCTGAGGACTTCATTGCGACAGAACATAATTTTGTTTTTATAGCATGAATACACAATTGCAGGGGCTGAGAACTGAGGACAGAGATGAGCATCGTGGCTCGATTGGAAGGCATCGTCGTGATGAAACACGATCCTTTTATGTAACCCATTTTTAATTACCCTGGGGACAGAGGTTTACCCAATTACTCAATGTTTTCCGTGGGACTTCATTAAGATGCATTTTGATAACTATTTCCCACTGGTTTTCGTGTAGTGTCTAGGACAAAAGCAAAGTGAAACAGTTTGCCAAGCCATGTCGTATTCAGCGGGTGAGTCTTTTCCTGAACCCTAAAATACAGATTTGCCCATGTCGGCAGCTAATCACATTGCCCTAGATTTTGTCTTACCTTGGCAGACAAATACAGGCTTCTTTCCAGCGTGAAGCTCCACCCTGCGATTCCTTTGCGGTCCATGTTAGCTGCCAATCCTTTATGCGCGGCAAAAGCAAGGTCCCTTCACCAAACACTAGAATCTCACAATGACATCCAAGGCAGACCCTGCGAGGTTGGCGTTTTCCCCTTAAATGGGCCACGAGGAAAGACCACCCCTTAGTTATCGTTGGCACGGCGCTGCGTTGTGCCGAAGCTGAAAGAAAATGCTTCTTCTCTGCCTGCTGAAGCCTCAGGAATGTGGAAAGCAAGCTTCCAATAAATAACGAAACTGGGTTTCTTGAGAGGGGCACGGATGAACATGGAAAAATGGCTGAGTGAGGACCTCTCCAGCTTTCATGGAGAAAGCTGTCTTCTCCATGAAAATCAGTTACGCAGCTGGAAAGAAGTTGTGCGAAGTAAATTAATAGGAGTCTGGACGTTCACCAAAGGCCCTGAGCAAGGCGGGGGGGGGGAGCATTTTTTGAGGGACACAGTGCGGATGCTCAGGAGGGGACAGAGTGCTTGGTGACACTCTAGCTGGCGAGCAAGGACCCTCGTTGTCCAGCTCCCTGGTGGCTGTGATGACAGCATAGCCAGGACCTCCCTGGCAGACAGCCGGGGGGTCCATGTGGGCCTGGAGCTCCGTCCACTCCTCACTCCTGAGCCGTGCTTTGTCTGTCCGCTCTCGGCCTGACCTGGAGCTTGCCTGGTGCGAAAGGCCTTGCCCCTGAGAGGAGGAAGCTGGGACACACACAGCAGCGTGGGTGGGTGGACGTCGGAAACACAGTGCTCTCGGGAGAGAGGCAGACACGGGGACTGCATCGTGGGAGAATCCATCAGCATGACATGGGCAGACCACGCAAATCCACGGAGGCAGGGAGGAGAAGGCTGGTGGCCCAACTACAAATTGGTGCCCCCTCCCCAAAGTCCCCAGCTTGGCATCCTAACCCCAGTGGGATGGGACCAGGAGGTTGGGGGTTGGGGAGGTGATGGGTTGTGAGGACTGAGCCCTGTAAAAGGGACCCCAGAGAGCTCACTCCTGTCGCCACGTGAGGACGCAGCCAGGAAGTTACCTGATGTGCCCCGCCTTGACCGTGGAGTCCCCAGTTTCCAGAACTGTGGACTCCCCAGTTTCCAGAACTGTGAGCACCGCATGGCTGCCATCCCAGCCGCCCAGGGTAGGGGTCTCTTTTATCAACAGGCAAACGAACTGAGGTGGGGCCGGGAGGGCAGCGGGGGGCGGGCGAGGACATGCGATGAATTTCTGGGAGCCGTGAGGGACATGGTCTCACACCCAACTTTGTGACTCCTCCAAAGGCCTCCCGGGGGGGGTTGGCACATGACGATGCTTACTACTATGGGATGCGAAGCATATCCATCCTATCAACAATGGAGTCCACCATGTGAATTTTTTTTCCAGAAAAGGTAGAGTCATGCTGTGTTAGCCTTGCATCATGCTAAATCGGCCCTCCGGTGAGACTTCTGGAAGACTGGGTACCTCCAGCACCATCTCCAGGATGGCTTCCCACCCTTCGGGGGGTACTTTGTGCCTTCCCGTTGCCCTCGTGAATAAAATGGTGCAGCTGCTGCACAGGGCTTGCAGGCCCCCTTCGCTACCCGCTCAGCCTCTTCCCAAATCCCCGAGCCCCTCTTTGCCCTAGAATTCTCGGCAGCCACCTCCTCTCTGTGAAATGTTAGCTTCCCCTCGGACTCCATAACCTCTGCTGTTATGGATACATTTTGTAGCACGTAGTTCCAACGAGGCGTGTTTCTCACTGAGGGAGAGGCCGGTTTGCGTTCACCTTTGTATCCAAAATGCACAGAACACCTCTACAGGGGTCTCCTGTCTTCCCTGGAGCCCGGGAAGGCTGCATCTCCCGCGATGTCCAGGTCACTAACCTCACCGCAAGCCATTCACCTCGTCCATTTTCTCCTCCTCTGCTCCTGTAGTAAGGACACCTTAAATGCAGAGGGGCCCCAAAGGAGTCCGAAACCCGTGCCCACGCACAGACCTGCACCAGGGTGTCCGCAGCAGCTTCGTCCACCGCCGTCGGCCCTCGGAAGAAACGAAGAACACCCTCAGTGGGTGGTGGATGCATTCGCTGGGGTCCCTGCAGACAATGGAACTGGGTTCAGCACCCAAAGCGAAGGAGCCGTCAGGGTCCTGCAAAGCCGTGGAGGAACCCGCAACGCGCGTTGCTAAGGGGTGGAAGCCGGTGTGGACGCGGGGCACACTGCCTGCGTCCAAGTCTGGGACGTCCTGGGAAAGCCAAACTGTGCAGACAGTGGAAAACAGATCCACGGTTGCCAGAGGCTAAGGGGAGGATGGAGGGAGGAAGGAAGAGGCGGGGCCCACGGGGTGTTTAGGCCAGTGAGGCTACTCTGCGTGGTCCTGTACTGGTGGGCACACATCATCATACAAGCGGGACCCTGACGGCACGTGTGGCCCTGCGTCCTGGATGATGAGGACTCAGTGCAGGTTCAGCATTGGGACCGGTGCACCATCTAGTGGCCGGTGCTGGTAATGGGGGGGTAACACCCGGTGTGGGGGGCCGAGGGGTGTATGGGAGATCTCCTGACCCGACTCTCGCTTGGCCGTGACCCCCAAACTTCCCTAAGAACAAAGCCTCAATCACAGAAGCACACACACAGCGGTGGTAAGTGCGCTGTCAGGAGCCTGCTGTGTAGACCACTTGCGGTTCTTCCGGGCCCCCAGTGGGGTCCCCTCGCCACAGGGTGTTGTCTGTGCCGCAGTGGGATGTGAACCCCGAGGCAGAGCCGCCCCAGCTCCGGGGAGTATCTTTCCCGTTGGCTGTGGGAAGCAGACTGCGCTTTGCAGCATACGGGAGACTGCAGTGCGAGAGATGCCCCCTGCAGGTGTGCGCCGTAGGTGCACGCTGCCTCGGTTTCTCCCTTTTCTGCAACTGCCTGGCCAGGTTCCATCCCCCTCACCAAGGGTGGCTGTGGCGGTCACACAGATTGCAGCCACTCTCCTCTGCCTGTGCCTTCATCATCTTGCCGGGGAAAGTTGTCTTGGTTCCTCGGTGTTCATCTCGCGACTCCCCCCACCCCGTTTGGGTCACAGTTCTGTGGTGGGACGTGCCCACTCCCCATGGCTCTGTGCGTCCCCCTGCATCTGAATGGACAGTGCGTGCATCACAGCAGTCATGTGCTGTTCCCTGTCCCTCCGACCCTACATTGTTCCAGGAGTCCCTCTGAGCCACCAAGAGTGCGCCCTCCCTAAGACCTTCTGACTTCTGCAGAGTGGCCTGGTGCATGCGGAATGCAAGCAGGTGCGGCACCATGGTCTTTCAAAGAAGCGCACATTTTCCCACCCTCTCTGGACCTGAGGCAGCCAGAGAATAGCAATCCCTCGGGAGAGCAACCTCACTGAGCAATTATTCACCATGGCGTGAATTCACTGCATAAAAATCACCCTCTTACCAGTAATTATTCCTCAACAATCATCACGATCTAAATTATTAATCCAAACCCATTCACTTAATTCCTCATTAACCTAAAACTCTCAGCTGAATGACTGTTTTGTGTCCTGGACAATTGCAACTAGTTTCTTTTGGGGAGACGTTCTCATTATTTTTTTTTTTTTTTAGGCGACGGTGGAATAAGCAAATTATCTCCTGGGAGAGCCGATCCTGGCAGATTTCAAACTCCATGTGGGTCTCCAGCCCCAAATCGTATATGGGTGTATTTGGAAAGTTAGATTTTTAGCACTAAGAAAAATCAATATGCAAACTTAGGTAGCTCCAGAAATACAAATAACGCAACTGTGAAGGAAAAGATGGGTGTTGTTTTGGCGATGACACAACCTTAAAAATAGCTTTAACTAGAGTTGGAAAATACTAACAGGACTAGGGCTTTGACCTCATTAAAGTCATTCCACATGATATATAACATACATTCAACTTTCAGCCACCCGGAGATGGCATCCTTGGGGGTTGTCGATGGCAGTTAAAGTTGAGTCATTAGACTCCAGCCTGAAAACAGGGGAAAACAATTGCATGTGTTTGCTTTCCCCGTTCCATCGAACGGATGGCTTTGTCTTTCCCCTATCGTCCGAGCTGCTTTTGCATTTCGTGTGTCAAAGGCATGACGTGGTTTTCCGAAGACTGGATGCTCTGCAGAAGGTGTGGCCGCCCCAAGGGCCGCCTGAGCGGATGGGCTGAGGCTGGCCTTCCGAATGACATGGCCGCCTCTTCCTCACTTCTTGACCCGCAAGACGTATCGCAGAAGGACGCAGCTTCATGTGCGCGGCCAACGCAGATACTGCATCATGGGGGCGACTGAAAAAAGCACCGTTTCTCAGGCACATGGGACGTGGCTCCTTTGTGCAAACATTTGCGTAGTTTGGAGTACGTGGCACTGGGTGGATCCCGTTCAGAACAGACCCGTCCTTGCAAGAGTTTGTTTGTTTTCATCTTATTGTTGGTGCCTTGGTGTGGAGGCTGTGTGTGGGCCAGCTCTGGTTTTCC
>PVKU01015329.1:0-18703 GCA_004027475.1 Anoura caudifer | reverse complement strand
GTTGTAGTGGTTTGCTTAGTTGGCTTTTGTTTTAGGTCTGGTTGTTAATACCTGTGAGTTTGCTGTCTTTTTACTGTTCATATTTTTTATCTTCTTTTTCTTAGATAAGTCCCTTTAACATTTCATATAATAAGGGCTTGGTGATGATGAACTCCTTTAACTTGACCTTATCTGAGAAGCACTTTATCTTCCCTTCCATCCTAAATGACAGTTTTGCTGGACAGAGCAATCTTGGATGCAGGTCCTTGACTTTCAGGACTTGGAATACCTCTTTCCAGCCCCTTCTTGCCTGTAAGGTCTCTTGAGAAATCAGCTGACAGTCTGATGGGAACTCCTTTGTAGGTGACTCTGCCTTTATCCCTTGCTGCTTCCAGAATTCTCTCCTTCATTTTAATCTTGGCTAATGGAATTATGTTGTACCTTGGTGTGTTTCTCCTTGGGTCCAACTTCTTTGGGACTCTCTGAACTTCCTTGACTTCCTGGAAGTCTATTTCCTTTGCCAGATTGGGGAAGTTCTCCTTTATTATTTGTTCAAATAACTTTTCCACTTGTTGCTCTTCTTCCTCCCCTTCCAGTACCCCTATAATTCGGATGTTGGGACATTTAAAGATGTCCTGGAGGTTCCTAAGCCTCTCCTCATTTTTTTGAATTCTTGTTTCTTCATTCTTTTCTGTTTGGTTGTTTCTTTCTTCCTTCTGGTCCACTCCATTGATTTGAGTCCCAGTTTTCCTCCCATCTCTATTGGTTCCCTGTGCGTTTTTCTTCATTTCACTTATTATAGCCTCCATTTGTTCCTCTAATTTGTGACCAAAATCAACCAATTCTGTGAGCATCCTGATCACCAGTGCTTTGAACTGTGCATCTGATAGGTTGGCTATCTCTTCATCGCTTAGATAAATTGGCTCTGGGGCTTTGATTTTTTCTCCCATTTGAGCCGTTTTTGTTTCTGGGTTTGTGTGTGTGTGTGTGTGTGTGTGTGTTTTGTCTAGTCGCAGCTGTTACATAGTGAGGGGTGGAGCCTTAGGTGTTCCCTAGAGTGGGGCAGCCTAGTTGCTGGGTAGTGACACTGTATGTAGGGGTGGGGTCCGAGAGGAAACAATGGCGCTTGCTCTGCTCTCTCTCAAATTCCAGTCCCTTCTGCTGCTTCCCCTTCTCCTGGATTATCTGTGGGCAAATGTGGGACCACCTGGTCAGCCAGCCACCTTGCACGGCCTCACTGGGTCCGCACAGTTGCCACCCCGTGCCTGGGGTCTGCTAGCCGCCGCCTGTGCACCTGGGGTCTGCCAGCCACTGCTGCCTACGTGCCTGGTCTGCACCTCCACTTTTTCCTGCTGTGACTCCACCCCTCTTACCGGTCTGGATGAATGGTTGTTTGACTTCTGAATAGTTCAGTTTTCTGTGAGTTCTGGCTGTTTTCTTGTTTCTAAATCTTTGTTGTCCTTAATTTTGGTTGTGAGAGGAGGCACAGTGTGTCTACCTACGCCTCCATCTTGGCCAGAAGTCCTCGAATTTTACCTTTAATAATAAAACAAATCAATAGCAAAACAAAAAGTGGAAAATCCCCAATTATTTGGAAATTAAAAAAAACCTCTAAATAATTTTTATGTTGAAGAAGATAAAGGAAAATTATAAAATATTAAACAGAGTGATAGTAAAATGATACTATATCAGAATTTTAAAGATGCATCTATGGAAGTGCTTAAATTAATATTTATAATTTTAAATGTTTATATTGAAAAAGAATAAACATCTAAACCCATGATCTAAGCTTCTAGCTTAATAAGCTAGAATTACAGGAACATATTAAACCCAGAGTATCAAAAATGAAGGAAATTCTAAAGATAAGAATGGAAATCAATAAAATGAAAAATTTACATAGAGAAAATCAGTGAGATGGTAAGTTGGCTTTTTAAAAAATCAATAAATTTTATGAACCTCTAAATAGTCTAATCAAGAAAAAAAGAAGACAAATTAACAGTAAGAATGAAAGAAGGGATATTTGTTACAGATCCTACTTACATTAAAAGGATACTAAGAGATTATCATGAACACCTTCATGCTAATAAATTTGACTATGTAAGTGAAATAGACTAATTTTTTAAAGACACCGGCAGATTGTATTTTACAATAACAGTTCTCATTCAACGTACTCCCTCAGAACTTCCCTCTCTCCTTTTAACAGGTGGAATCCCTGTCTCATACTCCTCAGTCTCGGAGGGGCTGTGCAGCTGCTTCTATTAGTAGAATGCAACTGAAGTGATGCCATGTGACTTCAGAAGCTAGGTCATAAAAGGTAAAAACAGTTTTAACATGACCCCATCAAAATTTTAAATTTCTATCCTTTAAAACATAGTATCAACAAAATAAAAAGATACAAACTGTGCAAAAATATTTGCCAAACATATATTTGACAAAGGATTTGTGTCCAGAATATTTAGAGAAGTCTTAAATTGAATAAGATAATCAACTCCTTATAAAAGTAGGCCAAAGATTTGAATAAACTCTACAGAAAATAAGATATACAAATGATCAATAAACATAAGAAACCATACATACAAGAGGATATTGTTTCATCTCACTTTATTCCATAAAATTCTAGAACAGACAAACTAAACTATAGGTTCAGAAAATGAATGATCTGCCACCAAGAGTTGCCCAGCCAACTGACTGCAGAGTGACGGGAGCGCACTTTTTCGGAGGATGGACATTTTCTGTATCTTAAATGCAAATAACTACATAATTTAAAAGGATGTTCCGTTGTTTTATTATGTTTGGCATGTGACCTATATAAGGAGCTGGAGAGAAATAATAACTTTCTACAGCAAACCTGAAACATTTTTGGCTTCTTCCCCCGACACCGCAGAACTTCAGTTCTCAGAGTATTTGAAGAAAGGGCAGGCGGTGTGGTTTTTCATTAGGTTCATGCATAACAAACTACCAATACTACTTAACATCTAATCTTTTTCTTCTTCTACTTTCTTAGAATTTTCCTAGTGTTGCTAACCATGAAAAAAGCTAGAAGTGCAATGATTGAAGAATAGCAGCTTCTGTGTAGATGATTAAATTATTAAATGAACAGACACCAAAAATGAATATCATTAAACATGCTTCTAATTGAATATTGAAAAGATCAGTGTATTACATTATTATAATAATTACAATAGCTAACTCAACTATAGTAATGATTAGGAAGGTATTACTCTAAGTAATTTATGTATATTAACTCATGTAAATTGTCACAATAACCATAGAAGTCAGCTACACTCTTCTTATCTCCATTTTACAGACAAGCAAACTGAGGCACAAAGAGATTAAGTAATTTTCCCAAGGTTATACAGCCAATAAATAGCATAGCCAGGACTTAAATCCAGATACTGTGGCCCAAAGTCTGGGCCCTTAACCACTACTCCTTATCATCTCTTGATGTATATTGTACCAGCATTTGACATCTATTTTTAATATTTTATTTATTTATTTATTTTTAGAGAGAGGGGAAGGGAGGGAGAAAGAGAGAGAGGAAAAAAAACACCAATGTGTGAGAGATACATCATTCAGTTGCCTCTCACATGCCCCCAACTGGGGACCAGGCATGTGCCATGACTGGGAATCGAACCAGTGACCTTTAGCTTCACAGACTGGCACTAAATCCACTGAGCCACACCAGCCAGGGCCTGGCATCTATTAAAAGTAACGATCTAGATTCTGGTTGTGAGATTCTGAGATAAGACTTACAGATTATTGTCCTAGTCCAATCTGTGTATCTAGGTATGTATAAATAAATACACCTAATATATCTTAATCTATGTCTATACATACACATTTGAGAGAAATAACCAATATATATATTTTTTCTAATGAAATGTACATATATATGTATGAAAACATAGGAAGAAAGCAAGATAAAAGGTGAAAGCCAGTGATCACACAGTTCACCCAGGAGTTCATGCCACACACCCTGAAAGATCTCTTCCTTATTTTATCATCTACTGCACTTTCTACCATGCTCGTGATGCATCCCATACACTGCATTTAGTATTGTAGTTATTTCTGTATTTCCCTTAATGTCTCTACTCTGGTATAAACTGGAGCCATGTCTATAACATGTAATCTAGTGTATTACCTTTCATGTAACAGCTGCTAACACATACTTGTTGACTTGTTTCTTCTGCTATTCATAAATCTGATGCAGCAGAAAAGCATCCAAAAGCAAAATTCACTGTCAAAAGTAGCAAGAACAGGAAGGCAAACATGTGAATGCAAGACTCCAAGGACACTATTCTAACTTCAGTTATAATCTTACAGTAGCATAAAGAGCCAAAGTAGACTTTGATTTGATCCTGCTTCTGCCAAGAGCAGTGTGACATTGGTGGAATTACTTATTATCCTCTCTGAATCTCAGTAAAGATGGTTTGACAGTTTAAGTAAAATACATCCTAGCATAGGATTTAAGCATAGCATTTTAAATATAAAAATCCTAGCATAGTACCAAGTATAGAATAAAGATATGATAAATTCACCCCTTCCACATCTCAAGCTTCATTTTATCCTCCAGAATAGACACCACAAATTAAATACAGGTTAAATAGCCTGATCATAAGAGACAGTATGAGTGCCATGTAGGAATAGAGATTGAATGTTGCCATATCTTTCCATACTGGAATTAGAACAGAAATCTGAAACTTTATGTGGAATTTCTCCACATTCAAATGTTGATAGTGAAGTCCAAATTATTAAAACATTGTATTTGCCAATATTGTGATGTCAAACAAAACTTGTGTGCTGCCTTGCACCATCCAATAGGCTACAAGTTTGCTACCTTTAGTCATCCAAACAGACAAGAAAATGCTAACACCTGAGATACAACCTGAATTCAGGTACGCATAAACAGATATCTCTGTATCCACACACACACACACACACACACACACACACGTGGTGTGGCATACACAAGGTTCTTGAGACAAGTTGTCAGAAACCACCTGCTCACTTTATTTCCCTTCAAACTCATTATTTCCCAACACGATGACATGTATTTAGCTAATCCCAGCAGGGGAAACTATTATATTAAGTTTCTCCTCCATTTAGTCAGACAACAATTCTCTAACACAAGGTCAAAGTCATTCTGCCTTAACCACTCTCCCGTGTTCTTAACAATTGTCTTTGTGCCCAGATGGTCGGAGTCACGGCCTCCTCCGACACACATGTGTGCTGCCGTTTCTTTTGGCTCCTTTCTTTGAAGTCACAAGATAAGTGACAATTTTTGAAAGGCTAATTAAGAACCTTTCTGCATATGTCCTACTTAATTAGCTTCTGTCAACCTTGATTATACTCAAATTTTTCAAATTACTCTTTACTTATATTTATTCTGCTTACATGAATAATGTGGAATAACAGAAGACAGCTATTGTTCTGAGCTTTTCCAGTGAATGACTACCACACTGTAATAAAGGAATTATCAAAATAATAAAAATGCTAACCCGGAGACTCTTTAATGCGAATATATTTCATACTGATGAACTCCTGTAATTGCTGTGCATGCTAAGAGGGGAAAGGCAATTTTTCTCTGGCATAACAGCTCCGAGTGACCACTCAAGAGTTTCTTAATGTGAAGGTGATTGATGGGGAGGAAAGCCGCTCTGCTCTGTCCTAGTGCTTCTCAAAATCAGGGGTGTATGCAGCTCATTTGTGGGGCTTGTTAGTAGTTCAGATTCCCTGTTCTGACCTGCACCTGTGTGACCCTCATCCTGGGTGTCCCTTATCCTCTGTGGCCCTCAGTATTCTCTTGTATAAACTGGGAATGAGGTCTACATTAAAGGTATTTGAGAGTTTAAAATAAAATAATGAGCAAAAGTCTCAGCACAGTTCTGAATACGGAGCCCCCACATTGGTCCTAGGTTCTGATTCAGTGGGCCCCCTTCCCCTGGTAATCCTGGGGCAGGCCATCTGAGAACTTAGCACATTTTGAGAAACTGTTTCCTTGTCTCTAGACTGATTCTCCGCTGTGGTTCTACATCAGAATTACCTGTGGAGCTTTTCAAACTGTTAATTCTTCAGCTTTATCCCCATTGCCTGTCTGGCAAGGAGCCCAAGCATTCTGACAGTTTTAAAAAGTGATTTCCATATTAGCCAGAGTTGAGAATCAACTTCACAGTCATGGTCTCCAAATACTTTTATCCATGTCCATGGTATAAAAAAAAATTCAGCATGTATCTGTAGCATATATTTATATGTCTGTTTTATGAACTATAAGGCAGTTTTACTGTACTGTGAATTATATACTTAGAAAATACACAAAAATAGAAATTTTAAAAATAAGGTTAAGTGTTTTATACTGTTGTATTTATTAGCGGCATCAAATCTCTTTTGCCACCAGTTTAAAGTTATCTTAAGCAAGATTCCAAAAAAGTAGTTAGACTGAGGCCTGAGCAACAGGTGCAGAGACAGAAGTTCAGAGGTTCAAGGCCAAGAGAACAACATGTTCCAAGGCCTCATGGCAGGAGCCTGAAGAAAAAAGACCCGAATGAACAGTCTAGTGAGACTATAGCAGACGTGCGGGATGAAGCTGGAGACAGAAGCAGGAAGGAGGTTATGGAGGGGCTTGTAGAGAATTTTGAACTTTAGACTTTGAGTTCAAGGCAAAGTCCCCATGGAGTGTTAAGCAGGGGATAATGTGCTCGGATGGCAGCGTTGGAAGATATTCCTGGCTCCAGTGCAATTACATCAGAGTAAACCAGACAAGCCTTTCCTTGCCCTAATGATTATTATATCATTTTTATTTGTTTATTTATTAATTCTTCTGCAGTTTTCTGAACCATAAAATATCTCTGTCCTTTGTAAATTACCTAGTGATTCATCCTGAACCTTATAAAGCTTAGCTGGAGGCATTCTGGTGCATATGGTCTTCAGATCTTCCCCTAAATCTAATCAAAAAGCCATAATTTAATCTTTGATTGTTCTCAGTAAGGCCTACTACCTTAAAATATCATTTTATCCATTTTGATAGCAATATTATAATCAAATATTAATGTTGCAGAAATTACACTTCTGTTTCAGAAGATATAGGAAGGATTTCTTAGGGCCTGGGAAGCAACACAAATGACTGTTAGGTTTGGAGAGAGACATTTCACTGACCACTGGAAACTCCTGAACTTGCTACAGCACTCCCAGCGTCCTAGGTCGGCGCTGCTGCTCAGGCCTCCTCTCCCTAGAGAGAGCGCTTACGTCATTTAAATCTGGATTTAGATGTAGGGAAATGAAGAAAACCTACTTCTTAGCAGCACAATTCTTACTAAGGAAGATACTTTTTTTAATTGAGAGGATATTTGTTTAATTATTTGAGTGGGTAGGATGGGGGTGGTAAGTGCAAGATCCTTTGCCCAAAGGTCCTGCTTTGTGGACAACAGGCAGTTCCTCCTTTGTTACAATTATTTTGCACTAACTGGGGCTTTGAAATTCTACCTAGCTCCACTGATTCCTTCTTATGATAAATAGCTGTTAATAATACCCCTTTAACCTCCAGAAATTAAATTATTAGATAGTATTTCCTAACCACACACATTTCAAACAATCCACAAAAATTCCCTAAATGTACTCTGAAAAGGGTTGCCAGGTAAATGGAGGGACAATATTTAGGACATACTTATACTTAAACAAATTATTCGTTGTTTATCTGAAATTTAAATTTAACTAGGATTTCTTTTCTTTTTTTTTTCTTTTTTGCTAAATCTGGCAACCCTAATTATAAAAGCGACAACACTAAAAATAGGTGTTTGACTGTAAAACTGCTCAGCCTTGACGGCACCATGACGCATTGTGAGGTGGTCTGACGCCTGTGCCTACCATGGAATCGCCACGACTGCAACAGTCAGTTGCATTGGCACTCAAACACCATGAGGTGGTATTATGGGCACTAATGATGTGATTCTTTGAAATGACAAATGCTCTCTTAGAAAATTTTAAGACATAATTAGCTACCAACTTCCTTGGATTTGCATAGTATCTGTACTACTGAAAAGCCCGATGCCTACTATATATTAAAACTATGCCAAGCACACAGATGCACACACACTTTAGCTAAGTTCAAGGCTCAGATAATCACAAACAGGGTTTCTCACTTAATGAATATCCAGTGGAACCCTGGAGTTATAGAAGACATGGTACAATCCTCTGTTATGTGGTACTTTACCACACATTGTAGGGTATTTAGCTTCTCTGGCTCCAGCTCATCAAAACCAGTAGCATCCTCCCTCTATGGAAACAATGCCAAAATCCTCCCACAGATTTCCCCTACTGAGAGGCAGCAGTCTCACTGAAGCTACTAATTTAAACCATACATAAAGGAAGGCTGAGGGGAGAGTTTTTCCAGGACAAATGGGATGGATAATTGGAATTTGATCAATTTCTTCTCCTAGCACATCATGAAACCATTGAATGGCCTACAAGATGTTTGGGAAAATATCCATTTCTCTGTTTATGAGAGCTTGGACTGAGGGGGAAGAAAGAGACTCTGAGACATAAATTCTTTCTTCTTCTAGGACCCATAACCCATGGTGTGGGGACAGGAAGGAGGGATGGGGAGACTACTTGTCAGTGTTAGAAAGGGGTTCCCCAGCTTGCTCTGGTGTTCCAGGTATGCTGACAGCCTCAGCTGATGTGGTGATCACTACATAAGCATCGTGCATGGTTCTCCCGGAACAGTGTAAAACTTCACTCCAGCCCCCTGCTCCAGGAGGACCCTTTTAGAAATGACAGCTGTGTCTTACCTTGACCTTCCTGTGATGAAATTCCCAACCCCTTCTCTAGCCCACAGCCCAGAGCTCCTGACCTTCCTGTAATTTCTGGGTTTCTTCACTTGGAATTCTCTTCCACACCCTCCAAGGATCTTAGATAATTGGACATCTTAGCATGCCCCCCCTTCCACTCCTAGACACACTATAGTGCAGTTACATCAGGAAACATTACTCCATTGGCCTCCCTACATCAGAATCTCTAGGCCCTAATGAGCATCTGTCTCTAGGTTCAAATATACCCCTAGATCCGAGGACTAATGTCAAGCATTCCCTCTTTTCCATAGTGGGGAGGAGGCTGAAAATGACGTATGTCACACACTGATTTAAGCCAGTGTGGCTCTTGGCAGATACTTGTAGTCTCCTGCCATTAGAGGTAGGTAAGGACTGAATAGGTCCTTCCCCCTAACATTGCTACCATGTAGTGTGTGATGATAAATTTGCTACTATATAAGCAAGTTATAGAAAACAGGAAAACAGTTCTACAACCTATACTGTAGGCTTAATAAAATCCTAGCTTTCTGTCCAGCTACACATAAAAGGATTTGTTGAAGAATGAAAGATTTTCTTGATATTCAGTTAGCCTACTGGTTAGAGAAAGGCAACAAAACTTCCATTAGGAAACTTTAAACAGCCTCTCAATTTCCTTGGAATCCTAAGCCTAGGAGCCATTCCAAGTGGTGTAGGCTCTCGAATTCCTGGAGTACTTATATCTGTTCATACAAGGGGGAAAGTGGTTGTACAATATCGAGCGTTACTGCTCACTCATATATCTTCAGCACCACTGATTTCACTAATGAAAATCTTCTGTTATTTATTATGTTAATTAACAAAGATGACCAAAGCCAATGTGCCTTTGGAGAATGGGTTTCTAATTAGTCAGTCCTTCAAATGCTAACTAACCTCTTCGGAATGTGCACGGCCAGTTGGGGACTTCAAATATTAACTAACCACTCATAGGATTCGTAGCTAGATTAAAATTAATTAACATGGATATGCCACCCTCTCTGTGATGAAGTATATTGAAATAAATTTAGATAGAGTAATCAGACACCCTGGTTGACCTGAGAGAGTCCTATTTTTCACCTGTTGTCCAGAGATAATTAGAGTGTCCCCCTTCATTCTCAAAAGTGTACTAGTTTGGGCAAAAACTATGTAATCACCTTACAATATAAGTGAAATCCTTTTCACAGCACATTCTCTAAGAATGTACTCTCCATATGACTCTTAAGACATTCAAGTTGGGCCTGCAGTTTCTACAGCTCATTAAGATTCTGTGGATAACAAAATGCTTGGAGGATACTCTCAATAGATATGAGTGACTCTCTTGGCTTTGAAAGAAGGGATCATTGCCCCATTAGAAGCAAGTGAAAGCAAACCACTTTTATTGAATTTTCTAAAAGATCACTCCCTCATCACCTCTATATACTTCTCATTTGAGCTGGGAACCTGGGTAAGGCAGATGGTTGGTGCACTTCTGGTTATACATTGTCTCCTGGGGGTACGTACAACAGGCAGAAGACTGACCCTAATCACTAGCATCCATTTGAGAATATTCAGTACTTTCCATCTTTGGTCACCAGCTTTGCACATCCAATTTTTAAGCAGCAGTTCTACAGCTCCTGCTCTTTCTCTAAACTCTGGTCTCTCCTACACCTTCTTGGGTACCCTCCACAAATGCTACAAAACAAAATTTGGACAAAGAAGAATCTGAGAAAATAGGGAAAACCCTACTCTACGTTCTGCTACACTTGCATAGACCCACGGCCTCCAAAATTCAAGTGCAGACAGTCTAACTTGGTAGACTACATGTTCATCTCATTCCCAGGTTTCTGGTGACTGTATAGGGAGGGAGGCACCCTGGAGCAACTGAGACATTCTACCTCTCAGAAGCACTGTTCAGAAGCAGATGTGAATCCACTTTTGGTCTCATCGGTGTGACTGAAACCCCCAGCTCTGTCCCTTTGATATCTGTGGGGGCGGGGGGGGTGGTAACAATGGAGGTGGGGTGGGTAGGGGGACATATTCACATAGGCAGCTGGAGTTTGGGCTTTAATCTCATATTTGAAGATAGCTGGGGACTTCAAAATGGGTCTCAACTTTCCTCACACAGCTTGCGTGTTTTGCACAGTCGGTCATCTTCGGTATTGTACTTATGCATTTGTTGTCTTTGTTGTTTTAACCACCGCAGACCTGGATTTTCACTGTGGGCATCCAATTCCCTTAAAGCTGTCCTTAAGAGTGAAACATCTGATGCAAATGTTTTATTGATAGAGGGATCACATACGGATCATGTGCTCCACTCCTCCATGGGAGGACCATTGTGACAGAGACAAAAGAATGAGGATCTAGCATCAGAGAACTTGCATCAAGTCCCTGTCCACCACCAATTAAATATGTGACCTTGGCAGCAATCTGTATGAGTTTCTCCTCTTAACAATGAACAATACCACCAAATTGTTTAAAGATTAAGAGATGTAAAAACACAGCACCAAATTATCTTTAAAAAGATAAAACATAAATGCACTTTGCAGGTGATTAAATGTTGGTACAAAGGAATTATATAAGTTGTTCAAGTAACACAATACTTAGGAAAAAAGTCCAGGTCTCTTGACCTGAGTAATGCTAACAGACACTGGTTGATGCCTGATGGTGTTCCAGGCATTGTGCTAAGCCTTCAACATGCACATTTAACCTAATTTGTCCTTAACATTGTTATTAATATACTCAGTGTCTGATTAAAAAGCAGTTAGTCTTAAAATGGCTGATACGCTTACAATGCCACACACATAGTGAGCAGCAAAGACTTACTCATGCAGAGTATGCCTAACTAAAGAAGCTGAGCTCCAGTAACTAAGTCAGCAAATCTCAAATTTCCATACCAAGAATCGAATTAAAAATACTAACCCATATGATCCATCTTTAAAGTTTGAGAACCACTGTTGGGGGCCAGTTCCTTATTTGATGTGTGGGTATACCTAGCACAGTGCTGGGAACAAAGCAGCTTTTCCTACTTCTTTTCTCCTAACATGGTTGACCAGGAGTATTGTTCTGTGGTGCCACGTGGGGCAGGGGAAAGAATGAGAGGGACTGCAGGTGGGGACCAGCATGTGGTGAAGCTGCCGTGGAGTAAAAGTGGTAGGAGCACAGGGAGAATGCAGTGGGTTGTCTCAAGGTGAGGGGGAGTGGGTAGTTCACATACAAACAATCAACCCAAACACTCCCATGAGAACAAAGCTAACCTCCCCAATACCCTTGTTTCCATAAATACAACAATGAACTGACCTAGAAATTGACTTCTTTTTCCTCTCAAGCCTGCCCTGGATGCTAATTTTAACCTAATTTCCCTTATATCAAAATAGGGTCAGGGGTTTGAAGAAACCTATCACTCTCCTTACTCACCACATAATGTCCCAATTTGCCCTTGAATATGTCTTAGATCATATGTTTCATAATCTGTAGTCACCTTTAAAATAAAAACATTTCAAGGTTTCTAGTTTATAGTAAGAAGCATTAGAAAACTATTAAATCCTTTTCCCAATATTGGTGAAGAACACAAGTAAAATGACCTCTGGTCTGAAAATGGATTCAGTTAGCTGCAGTAGCTCACCCTGGGAATGGCCTACTTTCTATCTCCATATGATAGCACTTTTGCGCCTCACACATGAAAGGGCTGCTGGGATACTGTTCCTGAAACAGCACGTCTTTGGCTAAGTTGCTACCACTGTTTTCTTCTGAGAGTGTTTCAGTCAGATACATGAATCCCTGAAATAATCAAATAAGTGGACTCTAGGGTGAAGAACCTTCCTTTAAATCATTCTCCAAATTGACACCTAATGAGGCATATATTTGTACTATAAAAATAATCAGTCTCAGGAAAAGCATCCCAGTTATGCAAACTTCCTCAAATGAGCAGGGGACTGTGTATCTCCAAGGCATTTGGCTGAGAGTCAGTGTGACCAGCATGCCTTCTTGACTAGACCAAATTTTGTTAAAGCAACTTTCAGCAACTGACTCAAGAAGAAAAGAAAGCATGATCATAGAAGAACTTGAAAAGACTATGAATGCTCTACTCTTTAAAAAGTCATCAAACACCAGATTTTAAGTGGGAGTTCCTCCAAACATTAAAAGATTAGGAAAACTTTACATTGTATATACAAGGCATAAAAATGATGGAATGAGTCTAAGACTCATTCTCAAGGATAGCATAACCCTCTAGGTTCATGATACCTATGAAAAGAGATCCCAAAGTTCAAAATAAAGTATAAACAATTATGGCACTTTATTACAAAGAACAATACACTATGACAAAGTAAGTTTTTTTCCCATTAATAGAAGCCTGATCCACCATTAGCAAATCTATTAGTACAATTCACAGCATGAATACAGTACATTAGTGTATACATATATATTTTATCCTCACCTGAAGACATTTTTTTTTCACTGCTTTTAGAGAAAGAGGAAGGGTGAGAGAGAAACATCTATGTGAGAGAGAAGGATTGATTGGTTGCCTACCACAGGAAACCGGACCAGGGATCCCACGCACCTGAACTGGGGATCACATGCACCTGGACCAGGGACCAAACCTGCATCTAGGTATGTGCCCCAAATGGAAACCAAACCCACAATTCTTTGGTTATGGGACGATGCTCCATCCAACTGAGCCACACCAGCCAGGGCTAAATATATATTTATACATAATCATCCCAGTAGCTGCTAAATAAGATTTGATTTTTTAACCTGATAAATAATAATTACAAACAATATTAAGCACCCAATTTAAGATTGAAACATTAGAAATAATTCTACTAAAATCAAGAATAAGCTCAGAGATTTCCTATCCAGCACTCTTCAATATTGTGCCACAGGTCATCACCAACACAATAAAATAAGAAAAGTAATTTAGAGGCATAAATATTGGAAAGTGGGCTAATCCTAAGCTACCTGTGCTCAGATCCATTCCTGAAGCACCCATGTTTTTCTCTGTATCATAGATGGGCCAACACTTGCAAGCTGTGTTTCCCATGCTTTCTCTTCAGCTGCTGTCCAGCTAAGTTCAGCCAGTGGGAGGCACTGAGGGGAGATTAGAGAGTGGGGTAGTGGAGATATTGAGGTATTTTTCTCATCCCTTTGGCCTCCTACAGCTTCTCTGGAAGCAGCCATGTGTCCTGCATGATTCCCACTCCCACCAGACATGTCCACCAGCCCTCCAACTCTAGTAACACTGCCTGCTCCCTGTAATCTCCACAGCCTAGTGGTTCTGGTTTACTGCTGTCATTAATCCCTGGCTTATTTCTTTGTTACTGGTGTGGTTTTTCAAGGGTCCCCCACTTCTGTAACCACTTTGCCCTTTTAAATTCCCTTTGTAGTAAATAAAGTGGTATCTGTTTTCCCAGTAAGACTGACTATATAAAAAACTTGGTATTTTGTAAATTCTAATTTTTTTCCTAGAATATCCAAATGAATCAAATGAAAAACAGTTAAATCAATGTGAATGTTTAGTAAGCCAGTGATATAAGCTCAACAACAACAAAAAAATAAGGTTTTATATGAGCAATGTTAAATCAGAAAATGTAGTGGAAACATTTATTCCATTCAAAATGAGAGTAACTAAGTTATAATACCTGGGAATAATACAAAAAAAGGAATACGTAAGACCTACATAGAGCAAGGTATAAAACTTCACTGCAGGACAGAAAAAATAGACTCAAATAAAAGATATACCATGTCCCTGAATGTAAAAATTCAATAGTATGAAGTTGTCAGTTCTTCCCCAGTTAATATATTTGGGACAATCCCACTAGAATAGTTAATGGGACTTAAAAATCAGATTCCAAATTCATAGCGAAAAAGCGCAAAACAGTAAAAAATATTTTGAAAGAGAAGAGCAGTAAGTTGGAATGAATCCTAACTGCTATTAAGGCATAAAATAAAGCTATGATTATTAGAATAGTATAGAAATGTCAACAAAAATAGTCTTGAAAAGTGTGTATTTGTGTTTGTTTGTGTAACTAAGCTGGAATTTCCAAATCAATAATTGGATTTGAAACAACTGACTACTCCTGTGGGAAAAGATAAATTTAGATGCCTACCCCAGATCCCATGCAAAGATTAATTCCACTTGGTCTAAGAAACAAACTGTAAAAAGAAACAATTAATAGACAAAATTTCGAGGATTATATTTATTTGGGAAAAAATATTCCAAATTGACGTACAAAATCTAGAAACCATAAAAGAAAAGCAACTTTAGACTGGGCAAGAGAAACAGGAAAGGGAACTTCACAACTACGTCTTGTTTAGCCTGCTCCCTACGAGGAGCAATAACAACGTGTTTCTGTCACTGAGCCAGGAAAGAGTCCAAGGCCAATGTCCAGTGGATGGGAGCAGTGATTTCAGTTGGCTTAGAACTTTATTTAAGCAGGGGAGAATTCTACATGTGGGGTGGGCTCCTACAACAAACCCCTCTGGGTTTATGGAAAAGCCCTCACTCATGTCCTTATAGGGACAGAGTATTACCCAGACCCAGAGATGATAGAGGAAACCGGTTATTATTATTTCAATTATGCTTTCTTATTATCAATTCAATTCATTGCACTTTAAAGAAAACTAATGATAGCTAACATTTTGACTACGCATTGCACAGACAGCATTATTTTAAAAGGTTAAAACTATGATTATATTACTCCTCAAAAAGATCCTATTACATAATTATTATTATCCCATCTTTACACTGAAAAGATTGAATAACAAACAATTCATACCAATACCAGCTAACACCCACAATTAAAACAATGTACTCACACCTGCCAAAACTACTAATTGCACCCCAACCCTTGGCCCCAAATATCACCTAGTAAGTAATAGCATATCAGTCTTCAGAGCATTTTCCAGTACCGTCCCCAGACCCCAGTCTGATCTTTGCAAACAGTGTGACTTCGTTCAAGTCACATAATCTTCCAAAGCTTCAATCTCCCTGTTTGTGAACCGCTATAAATAACACTTAGTATATAGGGTGGTGTAAGGGTTAAATGAGACAATATTTGGGCACTGATCTAAGCCACTTGCCGTGTGACTAGTTAACAAAATGAATTTATTAATTTTTTTCATTCATGGTAACCAGCACTAACTCCCTTCAGTCACAGCCTTCTTACTTCTGGTGAGGGCTGGAGTTTCACTGACAGCATTTTACCAGTCCTAACAATGAACAGAGAAAACATTTATTAGAGTCTATCAACTCGAAAATACTATGTACACTTCCAAGGACAGCTCTGTGCACATCAATTGCAAACATTCTTTAATTTTCTCAAATTGCCTGCCCTTACCACAAGGAAAACACAGCTGGCACCCAAAGGAGCTGGGAGAGGGTGAGAGTGATTGGGTAAAGAGTTCCAAGCAATGGCTTCTATTTTTAACATCTTTTTTAAAAAAGAAATTTGCATCTAAGTTAAGACTTCTATAGTCATTGAGCATGTCTTTAAATTAGACACAAAAGTCTGAGGAAAAAGTAAAAGAAAGAAATGTGAGAAACAAAGAAAAACAATATGTTACAGATTACCCAGGATTGCTTATCTTTGTGTTTAGCAGGGGCGGGGGTGGGGAGCGCACAGCGGGGGATGCAAGGGAGTAAAGTATAAGCACGCTAAGTTTGAGAAGAGAGAGTCTTATGTGCTTTAATTTCTCTATTGTCTAGAAACTTACACTTTTCCAATGTAAGAGTAGAAACTAAATAAACAGTATTCAGTTTAAGTTAGAAAATCCAAATTGAAAAAAAATGCATGCCTAGACCAACCAGAATGGAGAAGAGTGGAGGAGAGTGGCGTCTCTCCTGCTGCTGCCGCCGGTAGGGTTGGGTTAAGCCCCTTTATTCCACCTGTCAATGCTTAATCACATTCAGGTATTTTATTGCTATAACTGTTGAGATGTCATTAACTGTAATAAATTGCTACTTTGGGGACAAGACCAAGATTGAAGCTCTCCTGTTCCTAAGTGCTAGTTCTTTACTTTTAAGTGGTCACAGACCCTTCTGATAAGCTAGTAAACATATGGACACCCTCATGAGAAAAATATACAAGCATAAATATGCCCAGAATTTGAGAAACAATTTCAAGGATTTCCTGAAGCTCAAGCATAGATCACAGAAAGAAAAAAAAAAGAGGAAAGAAAAAGCCTTGAAAAACTTTGTTTAAAATGTTGAACAGATTTCTACTTTTAGTTCATCTTTCAATACCAGCTTAAACATCACTTCCTCCCAGAAACTCTCCCTTAATATCCAGCTCATACTGACTACTCCTTTCTCTGAACTTCTGCTTAGTTTTTCATTGATTTTTATTTTCTTGCTCCTTAATTTCCTGTTGCCAATTGGATTATAAACTCATTGAGGAAAAGTGTCTTATATATTATAGCATCTTTCAGAGACCACAACATATACTAAAGGCTTAACAAATGTCTGTGGCATGATGATTTGTCTAATACATACCATAATTCTTCCCACCATTCAGGAGAGAAAGGGTCTGTAATATTGTGATATAATTAGAAATGGATATTTAGTCACCAAGATTTGTAGCCAGTGCTCCTAAAACCCTTGTAATTTCTTAAATAAGAGCCAGAGGAGCATCTTTTGTTGTAATACTTGGGCTTTGTCCCCAGTTCCTGAAATAGCCCCAGAGTGATAAAGGTAATAGGAGGTCTTTTATTATTCATAACAAACCCCTCTCAACCACACCTGAGTCTATCTTCCTGCAGTGACTTTTGGAAAACCTCTAAGAATAGGAGGCTTATTGCCAGGTGATTAGGGAATTGGAACTCTCAGCCCTACCCTTATCTCTGGGGACAGGAGAGGGGCTAGAGACCGACACCAATGGCCAGTGATCTAATTATCATGCCTACAAAATGAAACCTCTGTAGAAAGCATGAACAAAGGGATAGAGAGAGCTTCGGGGTTGCTGAACACTTCATAGTTCTGGGAGGATGGTGTGCTCAGAGAGAGCCAGGAAGCTCCAAACCCCTTCCTGACGATACCTTGCCCTATGCATCTCAACCTCCTGGCTGTTCCTGCATTGTATTCTGTATAATAACCAGTAATCTAGCACAGTGAATTTCAACTAGTGTGCCGCAAATATTTTTAAAACAGGCAGTGCCTATTTAGTCAGGGGCACTGACCTCTTTTCCCTTAGAGTGTCAAATAATAAATGACAACAGCCAACACAACCATGGCTCTCTGAGATGTGAATGAATCAAAATTATACCTATTTTTTGTCAGATCAGCAATGAATATATTGTTTAGTCTGCCTCAGAATTTTAGCAGCTAGTTGACAAGAGGGGACACAAAAGAAACTGGAATTTATTTATTAAAAAATTGTGTATTTATTCTTACATGTTTAAACTTCAGTCACCTTCAAAGTACTCTCCATTTGATGCACTACTCCTATTAAGATGTTTTTTCCACTGCTCCAAATGGTTTTGAACTTGCCGATTTTGATACCTTTTAGTGCTTCTGCTGTTTTTTGCTTCACCTCTCCCACATTGGCATAACATTTCCCTTTGAGGACTTTTTTCATTTGGAGAAACAAAAAAAATAGTCACTTGGGGTGACTGGGTAAATAGGAAGGGTAGGGCATAGGGGTCATGCCAGTTTTGGTGAAAAACTGCTGAACACTCAGCACGGTGTTGTAACAGGGTGCAGCCAAGAGGGGGGCCCCAAAAAAGGGAGATGGAATAGTGTAACAGGGTGCAGCCAAGAGGGGGGCCCCAAAAGGGAGTTGGAATGGGGCCCAGAACTCACGGTGTCCAGGAAATGTTAGAGGGACATATAAGATGTCCTCACCCCTTCTCCCACAGGTATGAGTTGGGGGAAGGGACAAATGGAACAGGGCCATTGAGTTGTTTTTTGCATAGCAATAGGGCTGCAAGATAACCTC
>PVKU01015328.1:0-18759 GCA_004027475.1 Anoura caudifer | reverse complement strand
CCAACCTCACCTGTCAGGTGAAACGCCAATGGCCTTTGGTGACTACAGAGAGAACCATCTTGCTTAATGTTTTATGTGAGTGTTGGAGGGATGGCTGGTTTCCTGTGGGCAGTGGGACTGGTGTGTGCACATGCATGTGTGCATGTGTGCAGGAGGCTGACCTAACCCGAGAACCCTCGTGCATGGATCAGAGTGCAGATGGGGAGTGAGCAAGAAGGACAGCAATCTCACCTTCCCAGTTCCCACCATCCTGCTTCCTGCTGCTCTTCCCCTCTGAACTGGGGCCATATCTTTCTGTCCCAGATGCGCCAAGGAGCCTCACCATAGGTGTGTCCTTCACAAATGTCACAGGTAGGAAAGAACCTCCCTCTCTGGGGCTAAGACCTGATAGTGAGGCCACCAAGGAGCTGAGGGGGAATCAGAGTATGACTGGGATCAGATACAGGAGAGGCAAGGAGGAAAATTGTCACCCTCCTGCCCTCACTTTTTTTGGGTGGATGCCTACACCTGTGTTCCACACTTCTCTCCCTCTCTCTCTCTCTCTCTCTCTCTACACACACACACACACACACACACACACACACACACACACACACACACACTTTTCTCCCTAAAGCCCTCAAGATTGTGCAAGACACATTCATTCCCATCCTGGATGGTGAGGCTCTGCATCTGCTCTGTGTGGCTGACAGCAACCCCCCTGCACAGCTGAGCTGGTTTCAGGGGTCCCCAGCCCTGAACACCACCCCCATCTCCAGAACTGCAATCCTGGAACTGCCTCCCATGAGGACTGGGGAAGAAGGACAGTTCACCTGCCAAGCTTGGCACCCGCTGGGCTCCCAAAGTATCTCTCTCAGCCTCTCCGTGGTCTGTGAGTGTGGGGAAGCCTGGGCTCAGGACATCTGTGTCCTGGGAGGGGAGAGGCAGTGCTGACCCTTCTCTTTGCTCTCCGCAGACCCCCCATGGCTGCTGGGGCCCTCCTGCTCCTGGGAGGATGAGGGTCTGCACTGCAGCTGCTCCTCCCGAGCCCAGCCGGCCCCCTCATTGCGTTGGCGCCTGGGGGAGGAGCTGCTGGAGGGGAACCACAGAAACTCCTCCTACACGGTCACCTCCAGCTCCACAGGGCCCTGGGCCAACAGCTCCCTGAGCCTCCTTGCAGAGCTCAGTGTGGGCCTCAGACTCAGCTGTGAGGCGGAGAATGTCCACTGGGCCCAGAGCGCCAGTGTCCTGCTGCTGCCAGGTCAGGGGACTGCTGGGGGCAGAGGCTTGAGGGAGAAAGGAAGGGATCAAAGGGAGGATGGAGCTGGGGAGAGGGACTGAGGCCAGGTACTGAGTGGTTGCTAGGACCAGACCCTCAGTCTTGTTCAGAACAGAACAGCAGGTTCTTCAAGGGGGTGGGAAGACAAGACTCTGAATGTGTTAGTGGGTGGTTTCACACCCCTCTTCTCTGCAGGGAAGATGGTATCTGTTTCGAGAGTGGTTCCTGCAGCTCTTGGAGGTGCTGGTGCCATGGCCCTACTCTCCCTAGGCTTGTGTCTCATCTTCTTTTGCATGTAAGCCCGTGTACAGGGAGCCGAGTAGTGGGGAGTACAGAGAGAGGCCCTAGAGTCCAAGAAAGGCAGAGCTGAGTCCATACACATTGGTCCTCTGGCAAGGCAGGCAGGGTAACAGCTTTATTAAGAGAAAATTCTTGTGAAGTGTACAATTCAGGGCCTTTTAGTTTAATCAGAGTTGTGCACCCATCACCACAATCAATTTTAAAACTTTTCTTGTTGCTTAATGCATTATGCTAAGTGAAGTAAGTCAGGCAGTGAAAGGCAAATACTGTATGATCTCACCTATAAATGGAACCTAATTAATACAACAAACAAAAGAGCAAAATAGAACCATAGACTTGGAAATAAAGAACAAACTGACAGTGACCAGAGGTGAGGTGGGGGGAGTGGGATAATGAGGGAAAGAAGGGGAAGGGGCAAGGAAATGAACATGAATAGAGGACTCATGGGCATGACCAATGGGGGGATTGACTGTGGGAATGGGGGGCAGTGGGGAAAAAGGCAGGACAACTGTAACTGAACAACAATTAATTTAAAAAATCTTTTTATGAGATCCAAATGAAAAAACAACCCACATCCCTTATTTGTGATTTCACCAACATCCTAACCCAGCCCTAGGCAACCAGTCACATATTTTTGTTTCTCTAAATTTGCCCATTCTCAACATTTTGCTTAAATGGAATCATATAATACATGGTCCTTTGTGACAGACTTACTTCGCATAGCATAACATTTTGAAGGTTCATGTGTCATTACTTTATTCTTTCATTTCTAAATAATATTCTGTGGCATGGATGGGGCATTTTATTTCTCCATTCATTCATTGAAGGGCATTTGGGCTGTTGTTACTTTTTGGCTATCATGAATAACACTGTTACAATTGTTTTCGTACAAGTTTCTATGTGTAAGAGGGCCTTTAGTTTTGAAAATTTAGTCTAGGTCAAACACCTGGTCACAGGGAATAGAACGCTCACTTGTATGTATGGAGGGTCTCTGACTCTGGTTCTGGGTCTGGATGCCTCTGTTGTTTGATCAGGGAGTGGGGCAGCCTGACCACCAGTGCCTGATTCACTCTGGCCGCTGAATTCTTCTTCCCTTAGAGTGAAAGACCACAGGAGGCAAGCAGCTGGGAGACGAAAGGTCACAAAAGAGGAAGTCCCTGTCCTGAGTACAGCCACCTGGGTGAGCGATGTGGGTGTCTTTTCATGAAGTGTATTGGGGTGTGGTGTAGGCCCTGGGTATGTCCGTTCAACAAGTCCAGACTGAGCTCCTCTGTGGTCAGCTGGACAGATAGCTGGGAGGTGATTTCCCCTTCATCTCCCAGAGCCCATGGTCAGCTTTTCACTCTAGCCCTGATGACCACTGAACCCACCTCACCTCTTGGCCAGGTACATCCTGTCAGAAACATCTCCCCCAAAACAGTTAGTTTCTACCCATTCTGGGCCTGTTATTTCACCTCTCCTCCCTTCTGTTTCCCTTTCTGGGAATGGAAATAATAAGAGTATCATTCATGCTTGGTCTCTTTGAGGATGAAATGTGTTATTATCCCTCAATAAGATCTAATCAATCATAATTGTGATCTTTTAAAAACATTTTATTTATTCATTTAGACAGAGGGGAAGGGAGGAAGAAAGAAAGGGAGAGAGAAACATCAATGTGTGGTTTCCCTTAGCACCCCCCTATGAGGGAACTGATCTGGCCTGCAACCCAGGCATGTTCCCTGACTGGGAATTGAACTGGTGACTCTTTGGTTCCCATGCTGGTGCTCAATCCACTGAGCCACACCAGTCAGGGCTCTGATTTTAGATAAATAGCAAATAGTTGAGTTCATGAGGAGTGTGTGTGGAATAACAGGATGAATGAAAAACTGTTCAATCAGTCCAACTTTTCCTTGAGACCATGTCTGTTTTCTTCTCTCTTCTCTCCCTTCCCTTTTACTCAGGGTTCCCAGCAAAACCCCAGGACAGACGGGCCCTCAGACCAAGAGTCACCCCCAGGGGACACCTCTGCATGGAGAGAGGAGCAGGATACCCAGTACGTCAACCTCAGGTTTCATGGGAGGAAGTCACAGGAGCCTCAGGACAAGGAGGCCACCTCCACCTGCGTGTACTCAGAGATCAAGAAGACAAGCCAATGAGGACTCTCTCAGAGCTTGGTTCTGGCCAGAGGCATCACAGCCTCTCTGAGGGAAAGAAGTCAGGGACTAATTGATGAAACATGAGGAGACCTCGTGCTACATTAACATTAACCACTGTAAGAGCATCCGCAGGCAGAGCAGAAAGAAGAAAGGTGACGGGATGGGAGAAACTTGGGCTCAAGTGCAGGCTGTGGCATTTCTTAAGGCATTGTCTTCAAGTGATCCACTTCCTCTCTATTTTCCTCAGTTTCCCATTCTGTACAGCAGAGATCATGCATCCTACTCAAAGGCAGCTGTGAACATTAAAGAAATCACAACCAACAGAGGTCCAGGGCTTGCCTGTCACTCTTTTTTGAACAGAAAGGTCCTGGTGGCAAGTTCTCCTGAAGGCAGTTCACCAGCCACAGAAAACAGGGTAGCAGCTTGTTGGTGTCATTTTCCATGCAGAACTCTTCAAAGCCTCCTCAGGGAAAGACACTGAACTCAGCTGGTGTTCTGTTGTGATGTGGTATCTTGTAGTTCCTGTGGCGTCATCTCGCCTCACTTTCGCTTGTACATTCTTCCAGCTCCTCTTGACCACCAGTCCCTTCCCCATGTACGGCCCTGCTGGGATCTTTCCAACAGCCTGGTGATTGTAAACAGGAGCTGACCAGGTATTTCATCACCAAAAAAGGATTTTTTCAGAGACAAAGAAATGGCTGCGATGCAGCTGGTGCTGCTAACAGTGAGCCAGCAGGCTCTTCTCATAGAGCGGAAGGAAAAGGTTGGGGGAGGGACTGTTTCGACTATAGAGCTCTGCTGTAACCCTAGAGTGTTTCGGGAGGGCGGCCAGCACCACATAGAGTGTGACAGCGCCACCCACAGGCCTCCCAACTCCTCGCTGGGTTAATTCTTCAGAGTAAAACCCAGTGTGCTAGAGAGCTGACCCCACCTCTGCCCTTCACACACCCCTTCCTGACTCCCTTGCCTTAGACAACACACCCCAAACCTTTTCCCCTAGCATTCACCTCCTCACCCAGCTTCTCCCTGTGCCTTTGTTCCTTAAACCTTCTATGGTGTTTCCTACAAAAGTCTTAGCTAATTGAGACCCCCCTCCTGGAGGCCATGCCCCCTTGCTTCACTCTGGCGCACCCCACTTGTCCTTCAAACCTGAGATCTTGTACAGATTTATATTGAGAGAGTGAACTGAAGAAAGAGTCATGGTCTCCCTCCTCTATATAGTTGATCTCATTTAATTTTTTCAAAAGAAAACTCTAAAACAAAACAGCCAGAATTTCGTGAACAGTACCAGAGCATACATGCCTAACAATAATTTCTTTTATTGTGAGGACAGAAGTCTCCCTTATTGTAAGGGAGATGTTTCAGGAGCCCCAGTTCATGCCTGAAACCACACTTAGTACCGGATCTTATATATATTATGATTTGTTTCTATATGCACCTACGATAAAGTTTAATTGGTAAATTAGGCACAATAAAAGATCAACAAGAGTAACTAATAAAACAGAAGAATTATAATAATATACTCTGATGAAAGTTATGTGAATGTGTTCTTTCCCTCTCTCGAAATATCTTCTTTTTGTGTACTCACCTTTCTTCCTGTGTTAATGTAAGAAGTTACAATGCCTTTATGATGAGATACAAGGAGGTGTATGACGTAGGTGATGAAGCATGAGACAATTATAAGGGTGATGTGAACACAAGCATGTGATATCATGACAGTCGATCTGATACCCCAATGTGTCAGGTATCACTTAATACGTAGATGTATCCAAATAGCTTTGTTTTCTTTTCACTTTTCATAGCCTGTACCTATGGTTCTTGCCTTTCTAGACTAAGACCTGATGCTACTGCATTAGATGCGATGTTTGCTGAAGACACCCTCTATCTTGTTAGGGAAATTGTCCTTCATTCCTAGTTGGCTGTGAGTTTTATCATGAAAGCACTTCAAATCACCCACTGCTCATTGTTTTATCTTTTGAGAGTTAATCAGTCAAAAGCAGACCAGGAACACAAAAGCCCCATTATGGATTTCAGCAGCAGGAATTCAATGTGAGGAATTTGTTATGCCGATGTTGGAGCACACATGGACCCAAAAGGGAACTCTGTCTGGAAGACTTGGACCTTCTAACCTAATCCATGTACCTAGACTGAATGTTCTTCTAATATATATATATGATATAATTGACATATAACTATAATATACACACACACATAGAGAAGTGCTCACCACAATATGTCTTGTTAAATATCCATCACCACATAGTTACACATTTTTTGGTAATGAGAATTTTAACATTTTTTCTTTTAGCAATATGCTCTCTTAGCAATTTTTAAATACATAACGTGGTATTATTAACTATATTATTAGAGTTAATACCCACTATTATTAACTATAGTCACCACACTGTACATTACACCCTCATGATTTAATTATCTTATGACTGTAAGTTTGTACCTTTGGCCACTCTCATCCCTTTTGCCCTGCCCCCACCCTCAGCCTCTGGCCACCACCAGTCTTGTCTGTATCGATGAGTTTGAATTTTAAAAATGTTTTTACATATAATTGAAATTATATGGTATTAGTCTTTGTCTGATATTTCACTTAGTGTAATGCCCTCATGATCCATCCATGTTGTTGCAAAGGCAGGATTTCCTACTTTTTTTTGGCAGACTAGTATTCCATTTATATATGCCACATTTTCTCCATCCATTCATTTACAAATGGACACTTACATTGCTTCTACATCTTGGCTATTGTAAATGATTCTGCCGTGAACATTGGGGTGCATATGTTAATGTTTTCATTTCTTCCAAATAAATGCACAGAAGTGGAATTGCTGGATTTTATGGCAGCCCTTGTTTTTGATTTTGGAGGAACTGCCATGATGATTTACATAGCAGCTGCCCCAACTCACATTCCCAGCTACAGTGCAAGAGGGTTCTCCTTTAGGACATTCTTGCCAACACTTACTACTTCTTGAGATATTCTAGACTGCTTGGGGATGTGAATTGTGGGAAGAACAACCCTGCTTCCTTTAGTCCTTTGCTTGTATAAGACAGTCTTCTTTGCAACATTCGAGGAGTCTGGGGCAGGTTGGGGAGTAGAATTGGTTACCTCTGCTTCACATGTTCCCTATGGCAGGGGCAGATCCAGTTTTGTGGAGCCTGATATTTATTTATACTAATGTTGAGATCACTGCTTCAAAATAAAAAAAAGGAAAATGTGGCACCTATGAATTTTTCTGAAATAAGAAAGCACATAATATCAGTTGAGAAATGCTAAAAAGCAGAAAGCTAAAACATAAGCCAATTTTAAAATTATAGATTATTACCATTAGTAGTGTGGTGTTCCTCTCTGGCACAGCTGGCTGACACACTTTTATTCAAACATTTTTTATTCAAATTCTTTGATTGCCTATTTATAGGAAAATAATTCTGTCATATAGTAATCAATATTCATATTAGATTAATACATATTATTAGTTGTTATAATAATATTGTATTTATGTAACATAGTGAATAGAAAGAGAATTCAGTATTTCCCTTGGCACTAATGATTGACATTTCTTTTTCTCCTATGTAGTTTAAGAAAGTTTTTAAATCACACAATTTGTTACTGGGATGTGTGAACTGTTACACATCATTATCATATTTGGGAAAAAGTTTACCAAGTTTTTCCTTTTATAAAAGAGCAATAGGATTGCAGGTTATTTCCACACATCCCTGGAGCCCTTGCTGGGGCTTTGACAAAGGACTGAGCTTGTGAGGGCCCCTGAGGATGGAGCTTCCTCAGATTGAAGGTGGCAAATTTGCTGCTGTGCTGTGGGCCAGCCTTTGGGGTCTCCACTGAATGGAGTGAGATCTCTCATCACACACCCCACTTTGAGGAGACCTGTGCACCATCATTATCCCACAGACCCTCAGACCCTAGAAGACCATAACTTGTGCATCCCGTGTCCCCACAGAAGAAAGAGCTTTAACACCCAGCTTTCCCCTGGGTTCCACTCTCCACTGGAGTTGGGTCTAAATTCCTTCCTCTCCTACCAGCACTTGGTGGTGTAAAGGACATTTAAAAGTATCCTCTTCTAGAAGGTTCAGTGTTTTTAGCTGGAGGTGGGTCCCCTGAGTTACCATGACCAGCTCTGCCCATGATGACCCCTGAGTGACTCCCCTCTTGACTTAAACATCATCTGAGAGATGATCCCTTTCACATTCACATCTAGGCAAGCACTCAACCCCTGGGGGCCTGGGTACATCCACTTGGGGGATATGGTAAAGCGCTGAAGTTCACAGGATGATTTCTCAGCTGCCACCCCACCCCCACAGCCTGTGAAGCCCAAGTTCCCCTTTCAGGCCAAGTCACAGCTCTGTCACCCATGGCTTCCTCTTGGGATCTCCTCAGCTCCACCCCACAACTGGGCATTTCTCTGCCTGACACAGGAACATAAACCCTCTCTGCCCTGTCAGGTGTGGACATGATGCCCCTGATACTGGGGCTTGAACCTGCCCCGGGGGTCGCCATGGAGTGGAGTGGGGATCAGAGTGTGAATGGGATCAGATATGGGAGAGGAAAGGTTGAAAATCATCATCTTCTCTCCCTCACCTCTTGTGGGTGGGTTCCTGCCCTGTTCTCTCTCTCTCTCTCTCTCTCTCTCTCTCTCTCTCTCTCTCTCTCTCTCTCTCTCTCTGTCTCTCTCCCCCTCTCTCTCCACTTCTGTCCCCAAAGCACTCAAGATTGTGCAAATCACATCCCTTCCCATCCTGCAGGGCAAGGCTCTGTGCCTGCTCTGCATGGCTGACAGCAACCCCCCCTGCAGTGCTGAGCTGATTCTGGAGTTCTCCAGTCTGAACGCCTCCCCTGCACCCTGCCCCTGATCTCCAGCACCATGATCCTGGAGCTGCCTCCTGTGGAGACTGAAAGAGGGACAGTACACCTGCCAGGCTCAGCACCCACTGAGCTCCAAACATGTTTCCTTCAGCCTCTCTGTGCAGAGTGAGTTGCAGGATAAGTACTGTAGAAGCAAAGTCAACTAGGACAAGGTGACCCAGAAGAGGGACCAGGAACTGGGAAAGAATTTTGTTTAGATTACTTAGAAACTGCCAAACCATCTGGTTTCGGTTAGGTAGTCATAATTTCTGCTTTGGTTTCTGTACACCCAGCTTCCGATAAGAACATCTCAAGGCTAGAGTTATTTTCCCATCAGCTTCTGTACCTCCTGCTTTTGCCACATAGGATAGGGTGTCCAGAGAGCAATAAAAGCCCTGCTCAGCCAAGGTTCGGGGCCCAGAATTTGGAGACTGCCTCCTCTGGGTCTGCGCATGTAATAAAGCCTCACTCCATTACCCCGAATCGCGCCAGAGTCATTATTTTCCGAATTATTGTCCATAACAGTACTAGGGGTGGGGAGTCAAGTCAGGTGTTGGGGCTGTGGGCAGACTGAAATCTGGAGTCACAACTTCACACCCTTTCCTTTTCCCTAGGATGCCCCCCTTCCTGCAAATGTGCGACTCAGGAGCAGCAGGCCTCCTGGCCCCTGGTCCTCACTCTGATCAGAGGGGGCCTCATGGAGTCTGACTTCATCCCTACCTATGGCCTCACCTGGCTCCCCTACACCAGGTGAGCAGTTGTCTCTCCCCAGGGAAGGTCAGTGATTGGCCCTGAGTTCCAGGTGGGACTGAGCAGTCCCACCTCCCTGGAGTGAGAGCTAAAGTGGCCGAATCCCTGAGCTGAGACCTGTGTTGACCCCACAGGTGTGGAGACCCCCAGTGAATGAGGCTGATGTCCTGATCGACCCTCCCTTCTTGTGAAGACAGCACTGAGGTGAGACATGAAAGCCAGAGGGGTGGTGGTGGGACATCAGTGTCACCTTCTCCCTGGGAACCTGACTCAGCTGCCTCAGTCATACCCTTGGGATTTTAATTTGTGTAAGTGACTGAGTGATGACAAGGAGAGTCAATGCCAATGAAAGAAGGTTTTTATTCCTTTCATTTCCTGAGAGGAGGCCCCACCAGGCCAGGCAGGGCCCCGGGGGAAGCACCAGGTTTCCTCAGGGAGCAGATGGAAGTGGGGGGCAGACTAGCCAGAGTCTTACTGGGGTTTCCATAGGAAATGCAAGGCAGGGCAGGGTGAACAGTTGAGGATCAGCTGTTATGAATAAATGAGGGTTTTTTTTCTTCCTGCAGGGTGGTCTCTATTTCTCTGGTCCCAGATGCTGGGTGACTGAGGGCAGGTTGGGGTGATTGGAAATATGGGCTCAGGATTGGTTGGTTTGCACCTGATAGGCTGTTCGTGGCAGAGATCTTTCCTGTCTCTGAGAATTGTCTGTCCTGGGAGGGTCTGTCTCTCTTTGTTTAGCAAGGATTTTAAGATGTCAAAACATATAAGATGCAGAATATAAACAAGAAGTGATGCACACCAGCCGACTACCCCTTTGCTGCTGCCTGTGTCTCTACCATTCGACTGGTCCTCTCTCTCTCCAGTAGGGGTGGCCCTTGCTCCTGTGTCTCCATCCCCAGACCTAGGAAGGGAATGAACTTAGGGCTTTACCCTCCCATTGCCCAGAAATTACCTGGTTAGCACCTGAGTTTCTTGTCTCCTAAAGAGACCCGTCCATGTAGACGTCCGTGCACAGTAGAGTCAGGAGCACAGCTCTGCCTTCCAACCCAAAGATGCCTACGTCGTAATGATTGCTATTTAATTATAAATATAAATTTTATTAAATTATACACTGTAAAGTTTCTTGAGCCAAATTATGTGATTCTGAGAATGAGTATAAATCAGCTAACAATTCTGGAACAAACCTGTTACGAATTTTTGCAATGAATCCATTCCTCTCCTCTAGCGGGTTTCACAGAGTCTAGATCCAAAATGTAAAAAACAGGATCTGAGTCAATTTTAGCTCCTGAACGACTACCTGATTCTCCCCTGCTCCCCGAGGACTAACATCTCTTGGATGTCAGAGTGGGGATCCAGAGTCATGTGAAATTTTCTGGAACGTAAAAATGCAAATGGCACTGAGTTCAGCTGAGGGTTTTATTGGCCTTGGTTTTCCATCCAGAATTCGAATGAGCCAGACCCTTGCTGAGAAGTTGAGTCAAACAGACACTCTGGGATGTAAAGTGAAGCATAGAGAATACTGACAATAATAATGTAACAACTACATATAGTCCTGGTAGGCACTGGAAATATCAAGGGGATCACTTTGTAATGTATTCGATTGTCTGACCACCATGTTGTACACCTGAATCTAATACAAAATAAACTGTAAACTGTAATTCAAAAATAAAATTTAAATACAAAAGAGACACCCTTTGGACTGTAGGATTTTTTTGCTTGATGCATCAGTGCATCAATCATTCCAAATCCTCCACATCAGATTCCTACAAGGCAAGGCAAAGGAGCACATCCAAAATTAGTATTAGTAATTTTATGTCATGTGACTATTACCCCATAAAAAATTTGTTCATTAGTTTATTTGGAATAAAACAGACACTCACACACACACAGAAACTGACACACAGAAACCAGCCCTCCTTTCTCAGAGATGAATTCGGTGGCCCTTCTTGAATGAGATAGTGGTTATGCCTTTTCCCTAATTCATTACTGTGCATTGTATTAAGATAGTCCTTGTGCTCTGAGGTGGGTCAGCCTGGCTTTCTCCCTGAGGCCCACCTTGCCTGGTGCAGGTTGTGGGAAATTTCCTCTTTGGCCCTCGTCCATACCTGTGGCTGCAGTCAACCTCCTCTCTGCTCACCACCTCATCTGTCCCTCACACCTGACCCACAGGACAGAGGAAGGGCCTAGGGGATGAGGCTGTGTTGGGGCCAGGTCTGCAGTCTCCAGTGTGAGAGGTTCCTCCTGTATTGGGTAGCGTGAAGGCCAGAGGGAAACAGGATGGGGAGGGGACCTGTGGAATCAATCACCACTGGACTGTGATTTAATTAATCATGACTATGTAATGAGGCCTCCATACAAACCCCAAAGGACACGGTTTGGGAGCTTCAAGTTGGTTAACAGACGTAGGTGCTGGGAGAGAGGGCACTTCAGAGAGGCCATGGAAGCTCCACACCCCTTACTGCACACCCTGCCCTCTGCATCTCTTCCATCTGGCTGTTCCTGAGTCATATTCTTTACTATTAACCTATGATCTAGTGAGTAATATGTGTTCTGAGTGCTGTGAGCTGCTGTGTTATGTTAATAAAGACAAATAAAGACAAAGAGGAAGAGGTCTTGGGAACCTCTGATTTATAGCTGGTTGATCAGAAGCGCAGGTGACAACCTGGACTTGAGACTGTCATCTTTTGTGGGATATGGAGGGACAGGTTATGAATTGAATCTTTAATTGTGGAATCTGATGCTGTCTCCGGGTAAGTAGTGTCAGAATTGAGTTGAATTACTTGGTGGTGTGGGAGAAATTCCCCACTTTCACCTCCCTTGAAATTGATCTCAAAACACAGAAATGGATAATTTACATTCCCTTTCTTATAGTAAGACTTCCGATTCAAATGTGTGTTTTACTTTTATCACCCATCATCTGGCCCTTACAGCTCACATCCTTACAGACACCCTTCATGTGGTCACCTGACATGGTGGCCATGGGCTGCCATGCGGGTTGACGCTGCTCTGGGTCAGAAGTGGAGGAGGGAATTGTTGGCGTCGTATAAGCCATCCTCAGTTCAGTAGATGAAGCTCGTGTTCTCTGCAGCACTGGTCCCAGTTTACATGTTAGCAACTGTTGCCCCACACTGTCACGAACACGGGGGTTTTCACGCACTTTAATATTTGTGCACTTGGAGCCAGTATAACAGTGTCTTTTTGTGGTTTGAAGGTGCACTTTCCTGGCTGCTAATAACCTGGGGCTGCTTTTCATTTGTTTACTGGCTGGTTGTTTGCCATTTTTTTTGCGAGGGGCAGCTCATCTGAGCCCATTTTCCTGTGTTTTCTTTTTCTTATGTATTTGCAGAAATACTTCCTCATTCTGAGACTGATACTTTGATGTTTACATGTGTTGTAAAATTCGTTTCTCACTTGATGGCTGATGATTTAGTGTCTCTAGAAAGAGTCCTTAATTTTAGCCTAGGCCAAATTTTCAATGTTTCTTTTCATAAATATTGCTCTTTATGTCTTCTTATGAAAACTTCCTTCCCTTAAGTTTATGGAGACATTCTGCTATATTATCTTCCATCCTCTCTATTGTTTTGTTTCTCCTAAAACAGAAGATCTTCAACTCATCTGCCCTTGATGTTAGTGCATCATAAGAGCTAAGCATGCAATCTTCATTCGAATGCATTTGGATCACTAGTTGCTCACATGTATTATTGAGATGTTCATTGTCCCTGGACAGTAGCACTGTTGGTTAGAGCATTGTCCCCACAAGCCAAGGTTCAGGGTTCGATCCTCAGGCAGGACACATGCAAGAATCAACCAACTAACGCATCAATAAGTGAAACTACAAAATTGATACTTCTCTTTTTCTGTTTTCCTTCCTCTCTCTCTCTAAGCAGGATGACAGCTAATGGGCAGGGGTGAGGGGGTCGGGGAATTGAACAAAACAGAAAAAGGCCTCATGGACATGGACAACAGTGTGGTGATTGCTTCGAGGAGAGGGGTAAAAGGAGACTAAATTATAATGGAAAAATACAATAAAGAGTAGATAAAAAATCAGACCATAAATTAAAAAATTCTAAGGAGAAGTTTCTCTTTTTGTCACTTTTCTGCATCACTTCCTCTAACACACATGACATTTCCTGTGGTTTAGATCTTCACTATTTCTAGATGCCCTGTTCTGTTCCAGTAGTCTGGTGGTACAATGCATGTCAGTAAATGCAACACCATCATATTTTCTGTGATATTTTTACTATGTCTTGAAGCCCTACAGAGCCAGTCCTCATACATTGTTCTTCGTGTTTGTCTTGACTGCTTTTGGAAAAATTTACTTTAATATAAATTTTACAATAGACATACCAAGTTTTACAGAAGTCTACTGGGGGATTGGGTGACACATTGCTTTAATTCTGCAAATTAATTTGGGTAGAGTGGACTTTTACACAATAATTGTTTTAATATCCATCAACATGCATATTTCTTTATTTATTAACATTTTTAATGTCCTTCCAAACAGATTTATAATCTTGTCAACTGAAAAAGAGCATTATATTTTTATCATTACATATTTAAATAGATATATTCAGGTGTATCTTAATTTTTAAAAAGGATTTTATTTATTTATTTTCAGAGAGGGGGTGGCGAGAGAGAAAGAGAGGGAAGGAAACATCAATGTGCGGTTGCCTGTCACATGCTCCCAACTGGGGACCTGGCCTGCAACCCAGGCGTGTGCCCTGATTGGGAATTGAACTAGCGCCCCCTTGGTTCCCAGGCCAGCACTCACTCCACTGAGCCACACCAGCCAAGGCCAGGTGTATCATAATTTTTTGATGCTATTGTCAATGGCATCTTTATAACATCCTACCTTTTATTACTCTGATAAAGGAATGCATTTGATTTTTGTAATTTGATTTTTGTCTCTAGCAACCTTGCTAACTCTCTTATTAAGCCCCCCAATGTATCTGTATAGATTTGTGGATTTTCCTATATATAAAATCATCTATGAAGAAGGGCAGTTTTGTCTTCTTTTTACTTTTCATATACCCTTTGTAGACTAGAGCCTGATGATACTGCATTACGTGTGATGCTGCTGAAGACGCCCCTATCTCATCAGGGAAATTCTCTTTTATTCCTGGTTGGCTGTGAGTTTTATCATGAAGGCATTTGAAATCACCCAATGCTCACTGTTTTATTTCTTGAGATTTAATCAGTCAAGGGCAGATCAGGATCACAGAAGCCTCACTATGGATTTCAGCAGCAAGAATTCAATGTGAGGAATCTGTTATGCTGATGTTGGAGCACACGTGGAGCAGAAGTGGAACTCTGCCTGGAAGGCTTGGGCCTTCGCATGCAACCCAAGTACCCAGCCTGAGGTTTTTTAGTATGTATATACATATTTTGAGATATAATTGACATGTAACTTCATGATTTAATATATGTGTATATTGCAGAGTGCTTACCACATGTCTTGTTAACATCCATCATCACATAGAGTTTCTACACTTTTTTTCTTGTAATGAGAACTTTCACAATTTTATCTCTTAGCAATGTACATTCTCAGTAATTTGAAAACATCCAGCAGAGTATTATTAATTACATTATTACAGTTAAAAGTGTAATACTAATACTCCCTATCATTAACTACAGTCACCATGCTGAACATTATGTCTTTATGATGTAATTGTTTTATAAGTAGAAATTTGTACCTTTGACCACCTTCACCTATTTTTGCCCAACCTCCTTCCTCTGCCTCTGAAAACCACCCATCTATTCTGTCTATGAGATGGATTATTTTTTTAAAGTTTCCACAAGATCATGAAGTCACACAGTATTTGTCTTTTTCCATTTACTACACTTAACAAAATGCACTCGTGTTCTATCCATGTACAATAGTTGCAAATGGCAGGAGTTCTTCCTTTTTTTATGGCACAATAACATCCCATTGTATGTGTGCCACTTTTCCTTCATCATTTATTGATGGACAAGATGTTGCTTCCACATCCTGGCTATTGTAAATGATGCCACAATGAACATGGAAGTCTATATGTCTTTTTAAGTTAGTATTTTCATTTCCTCCAAATAAATACCCAGAAGTGGAATTGCTTGATCTTATGGCAGCTCTGTTATTAACTATCGAGGACCTGCCCTACTGATCTACACTGTGGTCCCCAATTTACATTTCTTGGAACAGTAGAGGAGAGTTCCCCTCTCTGAATATTCTTGTCAACACTTATTGCTTGTCATTTTTATAATCCAGCTTGCAATTTGCTAGACCTCTCAGTGATGTGAGTTATGGGGGCACAACCAAAGAAATTCTGCTTCCTTTAGTCCTTTGCTCAAACAAGACAATCTTGTTTGTAGTACATGAGGAGTCTGGGGTGGATGTGGGTAGAGCTGGTTACCTCCGGGTCACATGTTCCCTGCGGCAGGGGCAGCCCCATGTTGTGTGGAGTCTGATATTTATGCTAATGTTGAGATCACTGCTTTGAAAAAGAAGCAATGAGTGGTACCTATCAACTTTTCTGAAGTGAGAAAACACATCACATCAAGTAAGAAAAGGTAAATGCTGAAAACCAAAATATAAGACAATTCCAAAAATTACAGACTATTTTTATTAGTAGTATGGATTCTTGTCTGGTACACCTGCATAATATGTTCTCTATCTTTTTTGACTACACTTTTGTTGCCTCTTCTTTTATTTAAAGATTTTATTTATTTTTAAAGAGAGGGGAAGGGAAGGAGAAAGAGAGGGAGAGAAACATCAATGTGTGGTTGCTTCTCAAACACCCCCTGCTGGGGACCTGGTCTGCAACTCAGGCATGTGCCCTGACTGGGAACCAAACCAATGACCGTTTGATTCTCAGTCCTGTGCTCAATACACTGAGCTATACCAGCCAGGCTGTTGCCTCTTTATAGGAGAATAATTCTGTCATATATTAATAAATATTAGTATTATATTTATATAATATAAAGAATAGGAGGGAATTCAGTATTTCCTCCAGCACAGGTGATTGAGATTTCTTTTTATCCTGTACAGTTTAAGAAACTTTGTTTCAATCACACAATTTGTTCCTGGAAGGTCTGACCTATTTCACCTCATTGTCATATCTGGGAAAATGGTTAAATTTTTTACTTTCATAAAAGAGCAGTAGGATTGCAGATTACTTCGACATATCACTCCAGCCTTTGCTGGGGCTTTGAAAAGGGTCTGAGCATGGAATGGGCCCTGAGGAAGGAGTTTCATGAGCTTTACTGTGGTAAATTTGCTGCTGTGCCGAGGGCCAGCCTCTGGGGTCCCTACCGAATGGGGCGAGATCTCCCTGCATACGTCCCATTTTAGGGGGGCCTGTGTGCCATTGCCATCCCACAGACCCTCAGACCCTTGAAGAGGAACATGTGTGCATCCCATGTCCTGAAAACTTTCAGAATAAAGGGCTTATTTAATGCTCAGGTTGTCCCTGGGTCCTACCCTCCATTGTGGTTGGGTCTAAATTCTTTCCTCTCTTGCCAGGACTTGAACACTCTAAAAATTTTTTTAATTCTCTTTTTTTAGAACGTGCAATGGTTTCAGCTGGAGCATGGGTCCCTTAAGTCAACACGAACTGCTCTGACCTCTATGATACCTGAATGACCTCCCTCTCAACTTAAATATCATGTGCAAGGTGATCACTTTAAGATTGACATCTAGGTGAGCCTCTAAACTGTTGGGGCCTTGGCATATCCACCTGCAGGGTGGGGTTGGGGGATGTAAGACAGGATGATTTCTCAGCCCTCACCACACCCCCACGGCCCATGGAGTCTGAGTTCCCCTCCAGGCCTTGTCACAGCTCTGTCACCCACAGCTTCCTGTTGGGGCTACTAAGCCCTCCCCACAGCTCCGCATTTCCCTCCCTGAGATAGGGACTGGGACAGCTCTGCCCTGTGCAAAGCAGACATGGTGCTGCTGTTGCTGTTGTCCCTGCTGTGGGGGGGTGAGTGGGCCTGGGAGGGGGTTGGGCAGATGGGGGAGTGACTGGGGCTGCAGCTGACTCTCTGTGTCCCCCCAGGGTCCCTACAGGAGAAGGAAGGCTATGAGCTCCAAGTGCAGAGATCTGTGAGGGTGCAGGAGGGTCTCTGTGTCCACGTGCCCTGCTCCTTCTCCTACCAGCGGAGTTTGTGGTTTACCTCCAGTGAATTCTACACCTCCTGGTACCAGCGTGGGGACAACACAGACTATGCTGATCCTGTGGCCACAAACAACCCATATAAACACGTGAAGGAACAGACCCAGGGCCGATTCCTCCTCGCAGACCCCAGGACCAACAACTGTTCCCTGAGCATCAGAGACGTCAGAAAGAGTGATACAGGAATCTATTTCTTCCAAGTGCAGACTGGATATTATAAGGAATATACATACCAAGACAAGAAGCTGACTTTGCAGGTGACAGGTATGGCAGGGGCTCAGGAGAGGATGCTGAGACATGGGACCCAGCTTAGAACAGTAACTGGACCTTGGGGCACTACTAAAGCCAAGAGACATAGCACCTGGAGTGAACTCAGGCCCTCAGCCATGGGTCCCAGGCAGGGTCACGTTCTGGGTCCTCATTGCAGACCCAGGTCCCAGGCACCTCTCTCTTTCCTCCTCAGACCTGACACAGAAACCAGACATTCACATTCGGGGACCTCTGGAGTCTGGCCACCCCACACAGCTGACCTGCAGCCTGCCAGGGTTCTGCAAAGGGGGAAGCCCTCTCATCTTCTCATGGGTGGGGAGTGCTCTTGACTCTCTGAATCCCAAGATTCTTCGCTCCTCAGTGTTCATCTTCACCCCGAAGCCCAGGGACCACGGTACCACAGTCACCTGTCTGGTGACACTTGCAGGACCTGGGGTGACCACACGGGAAACCATTCGACTCAATGTATCCTGTGAGTGTTGGAGGGACAGCTGGTGTCCTGGGGGCTGAGGGACTGGCATACTCAAGCCTTTGGGAATTTGTGTGTAGTGTGTGTGTGTGTGTGTGTGTGTGTGTGTGTGTGTGTGTGTGTTGTGTGTAGAGGAGGCTGAGCTTACTTGAGAACACTTGTGCATATTTTTGAGTGCAGGAGGAGAGTGATCCAGAAGGACATCAATCCCATCTTCCTTGTTACCACCCCACCTCCTTGGGTTCAAGGTAACTTCCCTCTGCTCCTCCCCTCTGAAGTGGGGCCATATCTTTTTTTCCCAGATGCTCCACAGAACCTCACCATAGCTGTGTCCTATAGAAATGTCACAGGTAGGAAAGAACTGTCTCTGGGGCTGAGACCTGTGCCAGGGCTGCCATGGGGCTGGGGAGGGGGGAATCACAGTGTGAAAGAGACCAGATATCAGAGAGGCAAGGAGGAAAATCATCATTCTCCTTCCCTTACCTCTTGTTGGTGGGTGCCTGTCCCTGTGTTCTCTCTCTCCTCTCTCCCCTCCCCTCCCCTCCCCTCCCCTCCCCTCC
>PVKU01015327.1:0-18765 GCA_004027475.1 Anoura caudifer | reverse complement strand
ATCAAGGAACATGTATGAAGGACACATGGACAAAGACAAAGAGGTATAGGATTGAGGGTGGAAGAGGGGATATGTGTGGGCTGGGTGGAGTGGTGGCAGGAAACTGGAGACAACGGTTTTTGAACAATAATAAAAAAAGATGAAAGACAATGTTTAAACACAAACATATCAGTAATTAAAATAATTTTAAACAAACTGAGCCTCCAATTAAAAGAAAAAAAATTAAAGTGAAACTCTTATTAAAATCTTCACAAATGGTCTTCTTATATCATGGTTTTACAGGTCCTCATCCAAGTTACACTTCTAAGTACCACAGAAATTTAGACAGAGGGACACCAGGATGATTAAATTTTATGGGATGGGCACAGGCCATTCTGATAGATACTCTCTGAATCATTACACTAGCAAGACAATTTTAAGGAGACTTATGTGTATTCCAAATGGCAAAAAAAAAAAAAAAAAAAGAAATCTGTAGTTACAAACTGCAATTACATTTCTAAAGAGAATTCTCCAAAATATGGACATCAGAGGCCTGCAATCAGGAAGAACCTGACTCTGAAGGAAACTTAAGGCCTCTGGGTCATAACCGAACTGCTTTCTGCACAGTGGAGGGAAACACAACTACATCTCTTGCAGCCAAGACATATTTTGCATCTGCATCAGTTCCTGCAGTTTATAAAGAAGTTCAACATACTTGAGACTCCCTGAACAGAGCCAGAACCTGATCTCCCAGAAGGCTGTGCTTTTGGAGATTTAAATTCAGACATTATATTTATCTCTACAGTCACTTTCCCATTCATCAAAATTAATCGCTAAAGGAGAAGTGTGTTCTTGACCCTACAACATGGCTGCTGTCACCTGATTTAGCCTGATTACTTAGTTGCCTAAGTGCAGAGGAACTGACATTTACCCCATAGTTTGCTCTGATGAGGGTTTTCCGTGAAAAATTTGATGGGAGTTTTAACAGCCTCTTGAAGTTAGGAAGCTTTATCCAAACACTTCACCTCCAGTTTTATCACATTGGGTGCTGTCTTTTCTACAAGAGTTACCAAAAGTCTGAAGATGCCAAGATTAGCTCTTTAAAGTATAAGGTCATTTCAAATTCCATGGGCATCAGTATGAACTAGAACATTTTAACTAAAGCCTTGGTTTTATTTCCAAAGTTTCCAGTTATACCTCATTAACCAAAAGAATAGAAATGTACTGAACTCATGCAAATAATTTTATTGGCATAGAAGGAAGAATACTCAAGAGACTTTAGAAATCTTTTGAAAGACATCAAAGAAAATCACAAAAATCAGTGTTGCTACTCACATTGTTATTTTTCCTCCTGTCCATTTCCATTGTCTACAACAGATGCCCTCCACATATGTTCAAGTACTAGACACAGAGCTGAGATTCTCTAAGCTCTTTACCTTCTCTCATTTGTTATCACACAACTACTGCTCATCCTCTGAGGGACACAGTGTCACAATGACCCCTGCACTGTGGACACTGTACACATGAAACCAAACCAAAGTGGGGGTTGGCCTGGAATGTGACCTTAAATCCACAATAATGACAATGTCAGTTCACATTTTTCTTCTGTTCATAGACTCAATGCAAATCTTTAAGAACTATTCATCCTCAGAAATGAATCAATTATGGTATTGCAAAAAAACTACTTTATTTAGAATTTAAAAACATAGAGGGGGAAAGGAGAATCACTCAAATTTCACATCCAGTGCAAGGGATGCACTTGTAGCAGAATTCATGGGGTTGAAGGCTTTACACTGGTGAACAGGGTCTGTGGTGAGGTTTTTGGAGTCACGTGAAGCTTCATTCTCTCCATGAGTTGCAAATTTGTGCCATTGAGCAACCAGTGGATGGAGTGAGCTCTTGTGTAGCAGCTCATGACCACAGCAGCCTTACTCTGTAACTGTAGTGATGCTGGCTAGGAGGTTAGACACACTCACAAGTGCTGTGGAGAAACAGAGAAAGTGACTCATTGAGAATGGGCCTCAGACATGCAGCCACATGGCTTCCTAAGAGATCTCAGCCACTCACAGCCCACAGTGACTTATATAAAGGTCACCAGAGACTGGTCCAGGCATTTCAGGATGAATTGTCTATATTCAGGTGACAATATTAAGGAAAGACATGCAACTCCTCTCTGTCCCCGTACAACTTCAGCAAAATATAGCCAGAGACACTGAAATAAAAAACAAACTGACAGTAACCAGTGCGGTGGAATGAGGGGAAAACAGGAAAAAAGAGAGAAAGGGTCAAGGAACACTTACAAAGGACCCATGGACAAAGCCAAAGGGGGAAGGATTGTGGGTTGGAAGTGGAGATAGGTGGGATGGGGGAAAGTGGTGGCAGGAAAATAGAGACAGATGTAATTGAACCACAATAAAAAATAATTCACTAATTTTGAAAGGAGAAAAGGCCAGGAATTCAATGGAGAAAATACAGTCTTTTTGATGAATGCTGGTGAACAGCAATATCCACATGAAAATTAATGATGTTGATCCCTGTCTGATACTGTAAAAAATTAAGTCAAAATTATATCAAAATTAATTTCATGTTAATATCAAAACTAACAAAATGTAACTCAAATTATATCAAATTCTAAAGGTTAGGCCTAACACTAAAATGCTTATAGAAACTATTGAGAGAAGCATTATGACATTGAATTTGGCAATTATTTTATGAATGGGGCACTAAGAAGACAGGAAAAGCATAGACAATTTGGATATTCTCAAAATGAAAATGTATCTTCATCAAAAAAGACACAACATGTTGAAGGGTGACCCATGAAATGTGAGAAAATATTTTGCAAATCATATGAAAAATATAAGGCTAATATCTAGAATATACAAAAAACATCTACATTCAACAACAACCACAAAACCAAATAATCTGATTTACAAATAGAACAAAGCACTTGAATAGACATTTCTCCAGAGAATATATACAAATGACCCATAGTTGCAGAAAAAGATGACCACACCACTATTATATATGAAAATGAAAATCAAAACAGTCAAGGTTAAATTGTTGCTTGTGATGTCAGTTGTATCTCTCACCTCTTAGTCCACTTGAGTCATAGAATTAACAAGGCAGGTCAGCACATCACAAGAACATGTTTTGGAATCAGAGCACTCAGAGGGTGCATGTCCTCCAGCTGTATGTCTGGGGGAAACTGCAGACATTCCCAAGTGTCAGTTAAGTATCAGTGTTGGTTAAGGAAAGACATAGGGGTTCAGAGAGACCATGGCAATTCTTCTGTTTCTTCACTGACCACCTGACTGCCTGCCTGACCAGAAACCATTCCTACCAACTGTACAGACATCTATTGTCCAGCTGAGGTGTGTTTCCATGAGGCACTATTTCCCAGGAGATCCTAGACACTGGGTGGGATTTGAGCAGAAATAACACATAGAGATCAGAAGCAAGCCAGTGATAAGTTGACTCCTCAGGCCCTGGGCTAAGATGTAGGTCAGGTCTTTCCAGGCAAATGTGACTGATATTAGCCAGTGAGCCAAGGAATGATAGAGCAGGGTCCAAGCAATGATTTATCAAAGATGAAAAGGGTCAGGCAGAAGCTGATAATGTCAGCAGAATTATATGCTCTTCCCTTGACCAGGAAAGCCATTCTCTCTCCCTGAGGGCAGGTGAGGACTTGTGCAAATGCAAAATCAGTGTCTTAGAGCAAGTGGGAAGCATGAACTTGCTGAAAATCTGGCACTTGTGGGCAATTGTGTTAAGTGGCTATGAGACAGATATTAGAAAAACAGTTGAAATTGTTCTGTATGTGAAAATTATTATTAGTACCCTGGGCCCTAACACCAATAGCAAGTCCTATTTTATTAGAGAAAAGAAAAGGATCTGAGGTGATGGTCTTAGTTCCCTATGGTGAGGATTCCATGGACTCTGTATCCAGGTTCCAGGCTCTGAAGACATTTTGGATCATTCACTCATTCATTCATTCACCATTTATTTCTTCCTAATTCATCAAAAGCAACCGAGTGTTTGTCAAATATTCATCCTGAGCAGGTTTCAGGGGTAGAGTGGAGAATAAGAAAGAAAATTCCTTTCATTTATATTTGCTGGGAGAGACTGCACCAGAACGGCAAACAAATAAGTGATGTCAAGTCCAGTGCAGGGAGGTGTGGATGGGCCATCTGAGGGGGATGCCTGGGTAATCTATGAAGTGATTCTGATTGTCACTGAAGATAATGTTTTTCTAGAGTAAAAATAAATTGCCTCCATTTTTTTTCCTTCACACACCAAAATATATTCCTATGACTGAAGACATCTAAGAGAAAGGGATCTGAAAGACTTTGTTGATTTAGGAATCCAAAGACTCCCTCATAAGGCCCCAGAGGTAGAGAAATTGTCTGTGGCTACAAAGAGAACTCTAGTGACCCTGATCACATGCTCACGGTCTGTGTGACTCTCTTTTAGTGACCGTATCTCCCCGTTTCTCAGTTTCTTCTCAATGAATATTTGGCTGCCAGGGAGTCAGTGTAATGACTGTAAAATATTTAGAGGATCTGAGGTAAATCTTGAAATAGAAGAGCTGCTCAAAGAGGCATCTATTATTGATCCACTCCCAGAGAGAACCCCTGGCTGATCCCTGGTGAATGAAGAGCTTCCAGGAGCATTTTTTTTTTCTGTTTCTTTCTGGGGATGCTGACCTGTCTCTGAACTTTCACGAGAACCCCACAATATTCAGCTATCTACAAGGACATTGTCTAACTTGGCTCTTCACATAAACTCAGATGATGATAGATCAAACTCCATTTGTGGTGAAATGCAACTCGTGATCATTAGACCTGGGCGGTGACTGCCTCAGGAGTCTTGTGACTTTGGCACCCATTAAACTGTTACAGACTCAGCCCTTCTGAGAAGGCCAAACCCAACCTAGCACAGGCTCACCAGGGTCCTTGGAGTAAAGATCCCTGGGACAGGGTTTTTGGGAGGGTTTTCTGAGCTGAGCTGTGTAAGAATTTCAGGGGACCTCTCAGACTGTGCTCTGATCTGGTAAAACAGAGTCATTTGCAAGGTCAAGTTAATAGGCAGGTTCTCAGGAAGCTGAAATTAGTGTGGTCTCTCTCTGCTGACTTATTCCCATCCAGGCGACCCTTCTGATTGCATTGACTGTCTGCAAGGCTGAAATTTGAGAAGGGAACTGAAGTCTTAGAAAGTTTGTCTGCATTCTCTGTGTATCTTGCATTGAGTGCTAAAATGCACCCTAAATCAAAATGCCAAGGGGAATGAAGGTAGTGTCCAGGATACATCAGTCCTGTGTGTGAAGTTGAATTCACCCCACCTGACACCCAGAGGTCAGAGAGCAATCACTCACGTTATTGAGTCATACACATTAAGCCATGTGTGTCCTGTAATTGTTTTCCAGTGTTGTAATCGAACCAGTAAGGTGTAGATTCCTGTGTCATTCATGGTGACGTTCTTTAACATCAGTGACCCATCGTAGTTTTTTCTCACTGGTTCACCTGGAAGAACACTTGTACGCATTCTGGGGATAAGATATGCAATTATATGGTTGTTGTCAGTGGTATTTCCCTTGTACCATATGAAGGCTAATGCAGTGGGAGGCTTATTGAGGATAGGTAGAGTCACATCCATCCCTTCAAGAGCATTGATCGACTCAACTGTCAGTTGGGCTGTGGTGGGCTGGCTCCAGAAGTTTAACAGTGAGACTAGAAAAGAAAAAGCATCATTTTTGGTATCTACGTTTGTGGTGAAAAGATGAGGCCCTGAATCCTGAGCAGGTCTTTTTATGTCTCAGCCTTGGTTGCAAGAGAGTTTGTTTCTCTTAGGTCAAGGTCAGAGACATGGTACCCGTTACTTCAGCACCTCTGAAGCTTTTATTTTATTGGTTTCAAATACTCTTCTCCAGCTGTTTGTCTTGCTCACCCCTTCACTGTGCTCAGACACCACCTGATACTCAGGGGCATTTTTGAAGGCACCTTTGCTGACCACCTTATCTAAAGATTATCTGCCTTCACTTTCTGACCTGCCCCTACTCTGCTTTTTCATGGCTATTGTGGGTACCTGATATCACATCTAGATCCTTCCTTGTCCCTCTCTCCTACATAGAACATGGGCTCAATGAGAACAGGGCTTGTCTGATCTTGTACCTCCAGTGACTGCAAAAGCCTGACAATACGTGGGGTTGAGTGAATGCGTGATCCAGTATCCCGTACACCCTGGGATTTATGGGCCCATTTTGGAGGATGGTGATAAAGAGAACATCTAGCACTCTTGGTTAAAATTTTCTGTTGTTTCCTGATATAAATCAATATATCAGCATGACAAATAACTCAATGACAAATAACAGGAAATGTACAGTAATTGAGGTTTTCCTGTCTCTCCCCACTTCCAGATTATGAGATATTTCTCTTGGGTTGCCCCCTTCCTCATCCTGCTCTGCTCCTTGTCCTTCACCCTCAGGTCTAGACAGAAGCCTTCCCTCTTTTCTCAGAGCACTGGTCTCTTCAGCAGACCCCAGCCAGTCTCTGTGTCAGATCCTTATTCTACCCCAAGGAATTGTCTCCTACTCACCAACCAGCAGGATCCCTTGCCAGTGGACAGGTCCTCTGTGGGTAGAGACTGAAAGGAATCCCATGGTGTATGTTGTCTCTTCTGTGGCTGCCTCTTTGAGAGAAGCTTGAGGTTCTGTAAGGCTCACAGGCACTATTGTCCAGAATTGTGCAATGGGCTGTGTGTCCTACTTGTGCACTGAGCTTTATTCTGTGGCATGTTTACTATTCTTGTCATGCAGGCTGGGGGCTGGGTTTGTGCACATTGCCCTCCCTCTCCCAGGGCTCCTTTTTGCCACACAAGTACCTTGTAACTAGTACTGCTCCCCTATACTTATGTTCCTGAGAACTTTTAAGGCCTCTTAATACCACACCCACACAAACACCCACTCCCATGTTGTGTTATGAAAAGCACAAGCCTGGGGTGTCTGTGTTTCAGGCATTCCCCGCAGCTCCCTGTCAGGGGTACAGTAGCCTCCCCCGCAGCCCTGTCTCTTTCACAGTTGACTTTTCCCTTCAAGCAGCTGTTCTACAGCTAACTCTGAAAAAGCTGTCAAAATGATGTCACCCCTCCTGTGCATCATATCCCCTCTGAAACTCTTTAAACATATCTATTTCCAGGTGAAATATCAAAAATGCAGCTTCACCAGCTCTCCAGGTAATGTGGGTGCCCATTCAAATGGTGGTTGCTTGATATGGAGGTAGAACCACTTGTCCTCCTCTCCTGTGCACAGGGTAAGTCTCCAGATCCTGTTGTCCTACAGATTCTGGGGTGCAGTGGGTCAGGGATCCTTAATCTGACAAGCTGTCAGGAGAGGGTGATCCAACTGGCCTTTAGGGTACACTTGCAATAGCAAGGCTGGTGGGGGCACATGTGTCCCTGAGAGGATGACACACTGAGGGCAACACTGGCCACTGCTGAGACTTGGTCTTGGGACTGTGAGCACCACTCAGTGGCCCAGGTGTCCTAAAAACCTGGATTATTTCTGGGCACTGGGTCCTCTCCATGTTCTCAAATGCTCTGTCATTTTCGTTCCTCCCAGCACGAAGGTCACAGAGATGACTCTGGGTGCGAGCAAGTGTCAAGCTTGGTGGTAATTGCAGAGGGGACCCTTCTTTTATCTCAGGTTGTCACCAGACTGGCTTTTGCTTCCTGGGACAAACACACAAAACCAGGAGTCTGAGTAGGACTAGCAGTTTTTGGATGTGAAGTGGGATGTGTCCTGCATGTCCCAGGAAGAAAGGACTGTGGGGAAAGATGGGTTTCTATGGGCTTTCTGTTCTTCAGGGGACAGTTTCATGTAGACCATCCCTCCCCATGTCTGTTTGTTAGATGTGTGCTGGTGCGGCCTGGCTGTTGCGGCAATCTCTGCTTTCCACTAGGGCGATTTTCTTGTGGTCACTTCGCCTTCCATGGATGATGGCATTCATGAGGTACAGAATACCATAGAACCCCATGAGGGAGGTGGTGCTCCAAGACCCTTTCAAAGTAAAAAAAATCCAAATGTATAGATCAATTTAATGAATTTATCTGAGCCAAACTGACCTCATATGTCTGGGAGTGAGGTCTCAAATCCTGTGAAGGCAGAATAGTAGCTTACTTTATACTTTAGAATCAAAGTGAAAGGTGAATAAGGATGCATAAAACCTATTAGGAAGTGAGAGAAAACATAGCAAGGTAATCTCTAGAATTAGGGAAAAAAGCAAAATGGAGAAATATATATATATATATTGTAGGTACAGTCTAACTCACATTTACAGGACACAGAGAAGGTGTGCAGGGGACCAGATAACATAAAGGGTCTGTGGTCTCACACACTTATCCTAGACTCTGTGCTCTTAAATGGTCAGGCAAAGAAAATCCCTCTGGTGTGTCAAAGTTATGCTTTCTGAGAGCAAAAGACAAAACAAGATGTCAGGGCTCATTGATGGCAAACACTGACCTTTGGTAAGGAAAATAGAGACCTGGGATGTGGCAACCTGCCATCACCTGCCCAGTTAGAAATTTCTGATCAGACTGTCCTGTGAGGCTTGTCATGCCTGCCTTGTGGCCCCCTGAGCTTGTTAGTGTTGCTGCATAGCCCCTTTTTGTTAACAGTCTCTAGAAGTAACCTGTGGGGCCAAACACACAGGAGGGAGGGACCAAGAAAGGCCTGTTGAAGCAGGTGATGAAATCAGGCCAGTTCTCCATCTTCTTAGCCAAAGCCAGGTTAGTGTGTCTATTTCATATGTGTCTCACTATTGCTCCCTAGAGGACATAGGTAGACTTGCATGCAATGTCAGGTGCTGCACAGGCATGTTGACCAGTATAGGTTGAGTTCAGTGAAAAGGCAGGCATTGTCCTGAATAATATGAGTCCAGTGTCAGGAGAACTGTCCCACCAGGGGGACGTACTGTTCTAGACAGAGCTCTCTGCCTTCAAGTGTTCAAAGGAAGGGCCTGGTGCAGATTCTTCTGAGGCTTTTGGAGGAGGGTGCTGGCCTGGAAGGCTGATCCCAAAAATGCCCTGTGTGTTCACCATCACTGCATTGGGATGTTGCATATGAGTCATTTCTGTGTCTCTGTCTGCCCACAGCGCCCAGGAGCTTGATCATCTACAGATGATTACTCAACAAGGAGCCCTGTGTGCTCTGTTAGGGGAAGAAAGTTTCTTGTAGAAATCTTAGTCCCTCTGAGATGGAAGCAACCAGAGATTTCACGTTCTCCTGTTCAGTTCCGCACAAGAAGTTTTCCGTGTTCCCCAGGATATCATGGCCTAGAGACATGTCTTCAGAAACAACAGGCAGGTGCCCCACACACCATGAACTCTGTGAATGAAAAGTCAGCCCTTATTGTTATCAGGTCAGTGTGTGCTCTCTCCTCACCTGACAGTAACTCTTCCAGGGGTTGAGGATCAGGAGTTTCTGTCCAGTCAGGCATCTGTGAGAACATAAAGAACACAGACCTGTGGTGATGAGACATAACTCACAGGATGGGATTATGTAGGAATGTGATTGGGGGGGGATAAAGAACAGTCAAACCCCTTAGTGTTACGAGATTCCTTTCCTTCCTTTTGACTGTATGAGACCAATCCAGACTCTATGTTGTCCCCAAGCATGTGGAGGCCTCCTCTCATGCTGACACCAATTCCTTTGTGTCTATAAGAAACATCATTTAACTGCAAGTGTCACCCAGGGTGAGAGTCCTCCATTGTGTGGTTTACTTTATTGAGTTAATGAGAGTTTATGGAACACCTGTGACATGTCAGGCTCTTGGCTGAGCCTTGGAAACTCCAAAGAGAACAAGACATATGTGGGCCCTGTGCTTATTGGATTTGTTGTAACAGAGACAGTGTCTCAGATAAATCACAGCTCTGAGGAATTAATTATGACTCAGTGAAAGGCTGTGAAGGAGAACTTTGGGTGCATACTCAGCATGTACTTGAGTCTCAGCTGGTCTGGAGATCACAAAGAGCACTTCTAAAAAAGTTATTTATTGGCTGCAATGTGTACAGTGGGTGGCCATTTCCTCTTGATGAATAGAGGGCATTAAAAAAAAATCCTGCCTACAGAGGACTGGAGGGCGATGGGTTGATGGTTGCCTGGATGAAGGAACAGATGCAGCCCATGGTGGGGAGTGTGGAGACCTAGAAAGACTGTGTAATGATTGATGCTGGTGAGGTTGGGCCTTTCTGGACTGCAGATTGTGCTGAATGGGGTCAGCAGTGTCCAAGAAATACTCCAGTCTGCAGGGTAATTTGGCACACCCTGGTGGACAAACAGAAAAATGGGCAAGAAGGTGTCATGTTATAATTGAGTATTTTTCTTTTAGTTTAGTACCTTTAATTCAACTTATACTTTAGGTAATATTTTAATATATAATTTTGTCTATATTTATTGGATTATAGTGGACTATAATCAGATTAACACTTTGAAAGTGTACAATTTATGCAGTTCTCTCAGACCCATGCACCAGATAAGTTGTACCAAGAAAATAAAGACCATGTCTCATACTATTAGTCTTCTCATGCCCTGTTGTAATCTTTTTCCTTCACCTGTGCACCTCATTTTCAGTGTTAAGAAAAGTCTCAGTGGTTTTTTTCCACTATAAATTGCTTCACATTTTTTAGAATTTGCAAAGTTTTTATCATAAAATATATAATTTTCAGTTGAGATTGGCTTCTTCACTGAATATAATTATTTTGATGGAGTTCATTCTTTTTATACTCTAGTTGTATTTCATCCCATGGTTGTATTAATTTTGTTTACTGGGTTATCTTTTTATGGATATTGTATCATTTCCACTTTGGGGCTTTTACAAGTAAATCAGCCATAAAAATGTGTACAGAAATCTCTATAATGCAACCAATAAGTAATTATAAAACCAATGAATAGGTAGAGGAATGGGAGGTAGTTTACCTAGAAAGTCTGGTTTTGAGGTCACAGGGGCACAGCCCCATCCAGAGGGACAGAAACACCTAGTTCTTCACATAAAGCTGTGTCTGCCACAGCCCACCCATCAGTCAACACAATACCACAAATAATGGCCCCACCTCAATTCCAGCTTCTAAATTATGAACCAGTGCACCTCAGGAACTGCATTTAATTCACATGTGGGTTCTGAATCACTAGGAGTACAGGAAAGGTAGTGTTTAACTTTTCAATCCCTCTGAATAAGAGGAAACCTAAGAAAAATGAAGGATATATGCCAGGCGCCCACAGACCACACATGACATGTCCCAGTCCACCTGCAGGCTGTGTGACTCTGGGGGAGTGACTCCACCTCAGCAAGCATCAGTTCCCTCATGTGGTGTCATAAAAATATGTTAGGACTTGTCTCTTGGATTTTAGACAAGGGCATCTAAAAATCCTGGAATTTTCTAAGTGATGTGGGTGCTAAGAGTGTCTTTTATTGTGATGAGGCAACTCTTGGCAGACCTCTGGATAGTTGCAGAGTGAGGGCAGGTCACCAGAAAGACCAAGTTGTGATCAGAAACTTAGAGTTTTCAGCTCTCAATGTAAGAAATACTTCAACATGAAGAGAATATTTATGAGCTTATGCGAGCCAAATAGAATAACTGCAGGAAACAAAATCACAATGGATCGAGAAAGTGTTCTGAAAAATGCAATTTTGCACTTTATTTTATACAGTACAGTCAGAGGCAGAGGCCTACATGGTTATATTAAATCCACTGGCAAAAGAGTAGGGAGGTGTGAGAAAACAAAGTGCTCAAATCTCTGAAACTGGATAAAAAATAAAACAAGTACACAAATACAATTGTTAGGTTGGTTGATACAGAATTGTTATTGGCCAACCAGGAACATAATAACACAAGTAATGAGAAGTTATGTGGTCTCTGGCATAGTGCAGTGGGTGTCAGGAATAAAAATTACTCTGACGTTTTAAAGGCATGTTATGTTAGCGGCAAAAAAACAACAACACACTCACTTAAGGTAAAGACCGAGCTTTCTCAGGAAAGATACCATCCTAGGACATGACTACCCACTATGAGTCATTATGGGTTAAGTATTTTAATTTCAGAGCATCCTATGTGGTCACCTCAGGTCTCTGAGTTTGTTAGTCCCACCACACAGGCCTCCCCTGAGCTTGTCAGATTTAGTATGTGGTCCCTTTTTTGTCCACACTGACCCTTTTGGTTATAAATCAACCTAAAGAATGCATTGGTGACCAAACTTCTGGTTAGATAATATTGTCTCAAGGGCTAAGAAGGGAATCCTAAGAAGTCTTAGTGGTAGCGTTTGTCTTGCTGAATGATAAACCATTGGTGATGCAGCAAGACCTCAACCTTGGATGGAAGTCAAAGCCCAATGAACTCAAAAGTAAAGCAGGTAAATGGGAGGCAGTCATGCCCCACAGGCCTTATTAGAAACACACTCGGGATCATTTCTAACCTACAAGCTTTCATGATCTAAGTTGTGCTGTGTCATTTCTCTGTGTTTTGCATCTCATATTACTTTTACTTGTAGCTTGAGAACACAGCATACACCAACCCAGTTTTAATCATCTGACCTTAAGATGGGTTCTCATTTACTAAGACCAATGTATTATTAATTATTAATTAGTAATCTGATTTCTGCTAGTTCCACACTTGGAAGCTGTAACATTGAGTTTTATTGAGGAGCAGGTTATAAGAACAGAAAGCTGTAAATTACAATCGCCATCTTAAAGTTCCACAGGTGAGGATGTTACAGAATGGACCCAGAGGTAATGGGATCCCTCTGTCACTGTGGATTCTTTGCCCATCACCACGAGTTGGAATTATGACTGTCAATGCCAGAGTTTGGTGGAAAAGGAAGAAACTATTTATTCCAAAGTTATGCAGACTTGGAGTAATGACTTAATGTCTGCATTAAAATCTCAAAGTCCCTTAAAATACCCACAAACACACACAGTCCTTCCTTCCCTCTGGTAGGCCAGTGTCAGAATCTGCCAATCAGAAGTACCAGTCCTCTAGAAGAAAGACGGTTAAAAAAAATCCAGAAGTCTGTGCTCAATTTTCCCAATTCCTCTCAGTAATGTGTTCTCAGCTGGCAGGCCTCACCCAGTTCCCAGCACCATCAGAGGTATCACTGCTGGGATCTCTAGTTCTTAATCCAAAACCATATGACACCTTCTTGTGGCCCACCAGCAAGGGTCCTTTCACCTCTTTCCTTTCCCACAAAGTTCCCATTATCCCTGTCCCTAGTCCTTCATTGTCTCTCCCACTTCCTAAAACACATGGTAAAGGGAGCCCCCAAACCCTATATTTTTGGATACCCTGAGTTCTGTACTCTATTACAAACCACTGTTTTGGGGTGCCAGGCTTCACCCCATTACAAGGAGGACAGTAAGAGTTTCATAAGTAAATTTCCTGTGCTTCAGCAGCAGGTATGGAGGGTCATGTTTTGTAGCCACTTTGGCTTCCATTTGAATTAATATAGTTGGTAGTCCTTGTTGAGTTAGGGTGTAAGGACATTCACATCATTAGGTTCTAGTATTTATTCACACAATTCCTTTCTCAATTTTTCTATTCCAGTAACCGTCTACAACTTTCCTCCATCTTATTTTGTCTCTTTCTACTCAATGAGACATGACCAACTTCTTAAGACAAAGCACTTACACTTATTCCCGCTTAATACTTACAGACCACTTTACTTTTTTTTTGCAATATCCTTTCTTCTAAATTTCAATATGTTACCAGAAAGGGGGCCTCACCCAGGGTGGGTTTGCCTAAGGGGAGCCAGTAGTGCAAGGATTCCTAACTTTGTGCAAGAAGAACTTCATAAAACAAGGTCAGGTAATTTGGAAGGTATATTCATTAAACCTGGGGACACTGAAACACACATGGGCCTAAAATAAAAGGAGAAGCAGAAGAGAGACTGGGTGGGGCTGCTGGGGCTCTCGAACAACACTATGGGGAAGATGCGAGACTAGGAGAGTCTGCTGTCAGCTTATTGCAGAATCACATTGATAAAGACTTGTGGAAAGTTCTATGGTATTTGTCTGGGATGAGCTGCTGCTGCCCATTGCTCTCCTGGTTGCAAGACTCATGGAGACCCCTTAGAGACTAGAAGAAAGATAATTTACCTCCCAAGGAACCTATAGAAAGGACTCAGGGACATAGCCCGAGAAGGAGTAGGATTGAGGGTAGGAGGTGGGTGTGAGTGGGATGGAGGAAAGTGGTGGTAGGGAAATGGAGACAATGGTACTTGAACAACAATAAAAAAATGCATTAGATGTGCCTCAACAAGAATGCACACTGCGTGTTTTTTGTTGTTTTTTTTTTTTTTCTGTCCTGATGAGTTTTATTGGTTTTAAAAGGTAAAGATGGCAGGTGAGGTCTCAGGAAAGATCTCAAGGTACTATTCATGAGCTTTTTCAGTGGGCCCTTTCAGAGTAGTGGAATCCAGAAATTGGTCAGTACCAGGGCAGGGGGTCTAAATTACATGACCAGCTATATGCCAAGGGTGGAAAGACCACCCTGAAAGCAAGGTCTTGCACAGGTTCTGTTCATTGTCAGGCATCCAGATGTTTCTACCCTGGTGGCCTTGGTATCTGGCTGTAAATTACTCTCTCAGTTTGTTAGGCCATCTTTCTCTATTTCCCCATTTCATTTGGAAAGGAATATTCCCAGATTCTTACTACCTTGGTTCTAAAGAAAATCATAAAAGAGTATTTTATAATAGAAGTGTTATCATATACACCTTTAGAAATAATTGACAGTTATGTTATATGCATAGTGTGCGAGAAAAGCTCAAAGAACAACTATAGTTATTATTATGACTAATATTGACAGGTAAAGAGAAACAAACATATAATGTTCAACATCAATTTGTAGATACAAGTTTTTTGATGTCTTGAGATAGCTGTCTATCTCTGATATCAACAACTTCTCAGCCTCAAAATACGTTTGATTGTGAAAAGTAGAGGCAAACATCAGAGCCGGGGGCAGGTGTACTTTGGCTGTTGGGCCACATTAAGGTTTTTTCCTACAATTGTGGTGAGTGTATTTAATTGATGTCTCTTTCACTAGACAAAAAAATGTCATGGTCTTTGAAGTCCTCATCAATGCCTAGTTGTGCACTTGTGAAATGAATATTAGTAATCCATCGGTCCTTATAAAGTTGACTAATACTTTTAAAAGGAATTTATTTACTTACTTTTAGTGAGAGGGGAAGGAAAGGAGAAAGAGAGGAAGAGAAACATTGATATGTGGCTGCCTCTCATGCACCCCCTGCTGGAGACTTGGCCTGAAACCCATACTTGTTCCCTGACTGGGAGTCGAAAGGCTGACCTTGTGGTTTGCAGTCTGGCATGCAATCCACTGAGCTATTCCAGCTGGGGCTTCTAAATCCCTTTTTAAAGTGAAGAGACTTCCCTCCAGGAGTTTCCCAGGGAACCTTATTTGGTAGATCCGTAGCTTCACTCCTAGGAACCCGTAGGTATACTCGCTGGAGGAGGTCAGAATAGCTGTGATCTTGTGTCCCAACAGTTCAGCTAGAATTTTTTGCAATCCCATTGAGTCCTAGAGAAAATCTTCGAAAATTTAAGGTAGATTTTTATATTATTTTTTTTAGTTTTAGGAATATATATATATATATATATATATATATATATAATCCCTCATTCTGATTAAAATGTTTTTTTTTTCTTTTTTCCTGAAGGATATTGCTAGAATGCCTGGATTATTTTTTTCTAAATTTCTGTTATCATTTTCTCCAAGTTTATTTGGGAATGGTAGTGGAGAAGATATAAAGGAGATTAAAAAGGTTAAAGGTGAAAGAAAGAGGGCAATTCCAGACAAAACAAAAACCTAAGCGGACAAAGGAGTTAGTGAAGGAACTGTAGAAAGAGAAGGAATGAGATGCTGGCATTTATTAGCTACAGGAGCCTTCTTTAGTTCAGAAACAGTTCGTAAAAGTTTTCATTATTCTTTGTAAAGAGAGGATTTATCTGTGCTCCTTAAAGCTTCTAACTTGCAGTAAAGATATTCTTGTCATTTATTCAGTTCAATTTTAGAACTGTCTTTTAAAAATATTTTGCATGCCAAAATTAATTCAAGGTCTAAAGGTTTTAACTTTGGCCATCATAAATTGATGCCTATTGTATTAAAATTGTTACAGTGGTGTAAGTACTTGCAAGTAAAGTCTTTTTATTCATTGTCTATGAGGCAGAGTAGTAACGAGGAGGCTGGGGATGAGAGACTTTAGCCTTGGAGGCTTGGTCCCTCACATTCATTTTACTATTTTTATTATCTTTGAACTCTGAGTGCTTTCTCCCCTACCAACATTCCATTTGGGGGTTATCGGTTAGTAGAGTCCAGAGGTCTTCCTGCTTGTAGACAATGCGAAGTTCTGCATTCAGTTATGGGATTGTGTTGGTGAAGTTAGTTTAAGAGCAGAAAACAGAAGTATCCCCCTCGTGTTTAGCAGGCTGCACCCTTCTCTTATGGTCAAGATGTCTCCTGCAACCTGTTTTCCTGAGAAGACTCCACCATTTTACTCACAGCTGCCAGGTTGATTTTCTGTTAACTTTTATTCTTTTTAAAATTTTCTGTATATGTATTTTATTCATTTATTTACTTTTTTATTTATTGAAAGGGGAAGCATGTGTAAAGAGAGAGAGAAACACAGATGTCAGGGAGAAACATCGATAGGTTTCATCTTGTGTGGACCCTGACAGGGGACCAAACCTGCAACACAGCCATGTGCCCTGACCTCTAATCAACCCAGGGACAGTTTTTGCTCTGTGTGAGAATGCCCAACAAACTCAGCCACACCAGTCAGGTTTCTATTTATTCTTCAACTAGAGATCATGGCAGCCAGCTGTGAGAGCATTTTCTTCTCTCACCTTCCAGTTCCTCTAGTTAATCTAATAATCAAATCAATAGAGGTGGATTAACAGGAGACAATTTACAAAGTGTATTATACTAATGAATATTCCAAAGTGAGAAATAAAGAGACCCAAGGAAGTACTGGGGAGTTAAGACTTATAAGAATTCTGAAGACAAAGAACAAAAAGCATTGTGAATTGAGGTTTCAAAATGTGAACAATTTGCATGGAGAATCCATAGCAAATGAACGGCAAATAAATATTTGCTTGGCAATTGCATGGGAATGTTCCTCCTTGAGCTGGTCCCCCATCTAAATACTTCCTAGGCAGTTAAGAGGGGAGTTCAAAAGTTTTTTCTTTTTGTTTTTCCTGAGCCTTCTATTTCCCAATGACAAGATCAGAATCAATATTCTAAAAGGCACATCTGGGGTGGCAGCTATGCCTCCCTTCACAGCAGAGACAGGGTTCTCAAGCTGGTTTAACAAGTCTAATTGAAAGCTCAGTTCCAGTACATTTAGTCATTAATTAAAGTCAATGAGCACCTAAATTATTACTAAACATTTCTCTGATGGCTAGTGATGCTGAGCATCCTTTCATAAGTCTCTGGTACCCTCTCTATGTCCTCCTTGGAGAAGTGTCTGTTCAGGTCCTTTGCCCATTTTTAACTGGGTTGCTTTTCTTTCTGGAGTGGAGTCCTGTGAGCTCTTTTTATATTTTGGAGAAAAAACTGTGTCTGAGATGTCATTGGCTAATATGTTTTCCCAAAGAGTCAGTTCCTTTTTCATTTTGCTGATGTTTTCTTTAGCTGTGCAGAAGCTTTTTATTTTGATGAGATCCCATTTGTTTATTCCTTCCTTCATGCCCCCCACTCTAAGGAACATATCAGTGAAAATATTGCTGCATGGAATATATGAAATTTTCTTGTCTTTGTTCTCCCCTAGGACTTTTATGGTATCACATACATTGAAGTCTTGTATCCATCCTCAGTTTATTAAAAAAAAAAAACCTGTGGTACATTTACACAATGGAATGCTATGCAGCAGAAAGAAAGAAGGAGCTCCTAGCCTTCATGACAGCATCCATGTCATCCATGTAATGCTAAGTGGATTAAGCCAGGCTGTGAAAGACAACTATCATATGATCTCACCTATAAGTGGAACCTAAACAACAAAACAAACATGGAAGAAAAATATAACCAGAGACTTTGAAATAAAGAACACACTGACAGTAACCAGAGGAGAGGATCCAGAGAGAATATGGGGGCGGGAGGCAGGAAGAAAGAACACAGTCTTCAAGGAACATGTATAAAGGACCCATGGAGAAAGCCAAAGGTGATAGGATTGGGGGTGGGAGGAGGAGTAGGGGGGTGAAGGAAAGTGGTGGTGGCAAAATGGAGACAACTATATTTGAACAAAAATCAAAAATGATAAAAAATAAATAAAATATACCAAACCAGTTAAAACATTGACATTATTTTGTCAATGTAAGTGTATCAACTTTTGACTTCTTATTATAGAAAACATATTTGCCAATGATACCTCAGACAAAGGCTTAATCTCCAAAATATATAAAGAACTTACACGACTCCACTCTAAGAAGACAAGCAACCCAATTAAAAAATGGGCAAAGGACTTGAACAGACACCTGTCCAAGGAGGACATACAGAAGATCCAGAAACACATGAAAAGATGCTCCATATCACTAGCAATCAGAGAGATGCAAATTAAAACCACAATGAGATACCACCTCACACCAGTCAGAATGGCCATCATAAACAAAACAACAAACAACAAGTGTTGGAGAGGTTGTGGAGATAAGGGGACCCTAGTACACTGTTGGTGGGACTGCAGACTGGTACAGCCACTATGGAAAGCAGTATGGAATTTTCTAAGAAAGCTAAAAATGG
>PVKU01015326.1:0-18784 GCA_004027475.1 Anoura caudifer | reverse complement strand
CTTTGGGACTCTCTGAGCTTCCTGGACTTCCTGGAAGTCTATTTCCTTTGCCAGATTGGGGAAGTTCTCCTTTATTATTTGTTCAAATAAGTTTTCCATTTGTTGCTCTTCCTCTTCCCCTTCTGGTACCCCTATAATTTGGATGTTGGGACGTTTAAAGATGTCCTGGAGGTTCCTAAGCCTCTCCTCATTTTTTTGAGTTCTTGTTTCTTCATTCTTTTATGATTGGTTGTTTCTTTCTTCCTTCTGGTCCACTCCATTAATTTGAGTCCCAGTTTTCCTCCTATCACTATTGGTTCCCTGTGCATTTTCCTTCATTTCACTTATTGTAGCCTTCATTTGTTCATCTAATTTGCGACCAAAATCAACCAATTCTGTGAGCTTCCTAATCACCAGTGCTTTGAGCTGTGTATCTGATAGGCTGACTACTTCTTGGTTGCTTAGATGCATTAGCTCTGGTGCCCCCATCTGTTCTCCTGTTTGAGACATCCTTGGTTTGTTTGTTTTTTTTTTTTGTTTGTTGGGGTTTTTTGGTTTTTTTTTTTTGGCTGGTCACAGCTGTTACGTAGTGGGGGTGGAGCCTTAGGTGTTCACCAGGGCAGGGCAGATGTGGGGGTGGGGTCCAAGAGGGAACAATGGCGCTTGCTTAGCACTCTCTCCCAGATTCCAGTCCCTTCAGCCACTTTCCCCAAGCAAATTGGACCCTTCTGGTGCTGATTTCTGTGTGGGTGGACCTGCTCACAATCCAGGAAGTGCGGATCTCCCCAACGAACTCTCCTGTGAGTCTGGGACTCCCTCCCGGGTACCTCAGCCCCTACAAGTGTTTTCAATGAGTGATTTTAGGTTTCACTTCCCATAGCTGGGGTCCTGCATTGCGCAGTCTGTCTTGCTGCCCATTTTCACCTGGTTTTTCTGTGCGCGAATGTGTGTCCACAGTCAGCCGCCTTGTGCGCCCTGCTTGACCTCCTCATGTTCTGCAACCGCTGCCTGTGCGCCTGGGGTGATTGCGCGACCAGGACCACCAGCCACCGTCTTTTCCCGCCGAAACCCCTCCTCCGGCTGCCAACTCCACCCCTCTTACCGGTCTTGGTGAATTGTTGTCGCACTTCCATACAATTCAATTTTCTCTCTGTCCTGGTTGGTTTGGTTTTTTTTTTTTTTTGGTTCTATATTTTTGTTGTCCTTAATCTTGGTTGTGAGAGGAGGCACAGTATGTCCACCTATGCCTCCATCTTGGCTGGAAGTTGATACCATTACTCTTAATAGCTAAGTATGTTTTAAAATTATTGGTAAAAGTTTTGGAAATACTCTCTTTTCTATCTGCCTTCCTTTCTTTTCCTATTTTTTATTTTTTAATTTTTATTAATTTAATTTAATTTTTTTTTTTAAGATTCTTGTTTTTGCTTCATTTCCCATCCTTGGAGTCTTTGTTGCCTTTTGTTTTCCAACATTATAGCTTCCATAATGTTCTCAGTTGAGCATGAATAACCACACAGCGCAGAAACTATCCATTGACTCTGCTTTTAATGCTGGCTAGGTCTGTGGCCTGCTGAGCTTCTGTGTGTTCCTCTACCGTCATCTAGTCCTTCTGTCAGTTTAACAAGATTTAATGGGCTAATTTTGTCCTTTGTAGAAATATAACTGTTTCCTTGAGGCTTTCATTTCGGTTTGGAATTTGGTTACCCACCTCGCTTCTTTTGAATATTGGTTTTACTCCTCTGATTAGGGCCCAAGTATATGGTGGGTGTTCCAATACAATTAGTGCTTTACTAGGTTGCTGTTTTTCTTTTAGCCCATAGTTACTGTATTGATTCTCATAGATGGCAGACATCCAAATCTGTTTTTCTGTTACCTTCTCTTATCCCTAGCTTGTTTATTATTATATTCAGGGTATTGCTGTGGAAGAGCATTGTATGCTCCTGTATCTTCTGTCTCTAAATTCCTTGGTCAGGCACTGGCCACCAGTGCCTTTATTTCTATAACATTCATTTCAGCATTTCTGATCCCTGACTTCTGTTGTTAGAGCTGCTACTATGTAGACAGTAGTACTTGCTGTTGGTGTTAGGGGAATAGATACTGCTAATTCTGTAGTACATTCTTATTTAATATAGCATGATAAGTATGTTCTTAAGAATCTATGTTATCAAAAATCATATTATAAAAGCAGTTGTATCAGTGAGGAGGGAAAAGGGGTCAGGGGCTAGCTGCATACAAAGTCATTTTTTCTAGGGGCATTTCAATGTATTAAAAATATAAGAAACAAAACCTTAGCAGTACAGCCATTTATATGGTTTTTATTTAAGAGCAATAGCCTTTTACTATTGTCACTAGCAATATTATTAGCTCAGTACTTTGTATTCTTATATTTATTACTCATTATTTTGATAAATATATAACAACTCTCAAAATAACTGTGTTGCCAGCAACAACTTTATTAAAAAAAAATTTTATTTAGTTTTAGAGAGAGGAAGGCAGGGAGAAAGAGAGGGAGAGAAATATCAATGTGCAAGAGAAACATCTATCAGTTGCCTCTTGCAGGTTCCCATTTGGGGACCTGGCCCAAACCCAGGCATGTACCCTGACTGGGAATCGAACTGGTAACCTTTTGGTTTATAGGGCATTGTCTAGTCCACTGAGCCACACCAGTCAGGGCAACAACTTTTCTTCTTGTGATGCCATCTCTTCAGGATTATTTGCAGTTTGCATAGTGCAATTCAGGTTTCTTAATTAATTAATTAATTAATTATGCATCCAGTTAGTGCTATAAAAATTTACACTACAGGAGAAATCACTGTATGTGTCTATGTGTTATGAGTTGGATAAGCTTCAGTGTACTTAGTGTGGAATGAATCATAACATTTCCATGGGAAGCCAACAAATATTTGGAGTATAACCAAACACTTCTTCTTCTCTAAATCAGGGATAATACTTTTTCTATATCACAGTTTTGTTCCAAGGATCAATTGAGAGACTGAACATTTACTGTTTCACTGAACAAACCTTTAATGAGTACCGATTTGTACAAAACACTGTGTTAGGTGTTGGGACAGTAAATCAGATGTGGTCTGTCCCTTGAGTAGCTTACAGTTTAGTAGAAAGCCATGTAAAGAATGAAATTGACTGTGATCAGTGCAATATATGATGGAAATGTAGGGGTGCGAAGGCGAGTAACCTGAAAAGGCTCTAATAAAACCATAGTCTTTAAAAATAACTGCTCTTTTAAACACATTGCTCTGAAACTTGCAGTGACTTCAGTGATATATCCTTCAGGGGGGAAAAAGTAATGAATTTATCACTGAATTTTCTTCTTTACTCTTGCACTTCCCTATTGTTCATTTTCTGTTCACCTACACTTACTTACTGATATCCTTCTTCCATTCTGAAGCTTTACTCACTCTGAAATACATTCAAAAGTTTACCCATGTGTGGACTATATCAAACAAAAAGTTTTTTCACAGCAATGGAAACCAACAAAACAAGAAGACAACCCATTGAGTGGGAGCAGATATTTGCAACTGATACATGTGGTAAAGGGTAATATCCAGAATATATATTCATATGACTTAACACCAACCCACCCCTCAAAGAATCCAATTAAAAATGGGCAGAGGACCTGAATAGACATTTCTCCAAAGAGGACATACAGATGGCCAACAGACATGTGAAAAGGTGCTCAACATCACTAATCAGGGAAATGGACATCAGAACCACAATGAGATATCACCTCATACCTATCCAAATGACTATCATCAATAAATCAACAAATAATAGGTGCTGATTACGATGTGGAGAAAAGGGAATCCTACATTTCTCATGGGGGATGTAAATTGATACAGCCACTATGTGAAACAGTATGGAGATTTCTCAAAAAATATAGAGCTGCTGTACAATCCAGCAACTCCACTTCTGGGTATTTATCCAAGAATACAAAAATAATAAATCAAAAAAACAAATACACACCCATATGTCATTGTAACATTACTAGTAATAACCAAGATATGGAAGCAACCTAGATGTCCATCAATAACTGAATGGATAAAGAAGATGTAGTATATAGATATTACAATGGGTATAGATAAAAAGCTGATGGTTGCCAAAGGGGAGGAGGGTACAGAGATGTGAATTAATAAAAAAGTTCATTAAAAGAGAAGCATTGTATCTTTAGTAGTTGCTACATAATTGATACCTCAATAAATATTGGAAGAAGATTTCATTTTCAAATCATTGATGCATTTAGATGACATGAGTGAACAGGTTGAAAAGTTTACCCACCTATAGGAAATATACTTGTCAACTTATTCTATGAGGTGAATATTACTTAGATATCAAAACCAGAAAAAGACACAAAAGAAACTAGATCAAGTTTCTGGTCAAGAGAGCTGAGAAGGTAAAAGCAGTACTTGCAACATCAGAATTACAACTAAACTACAAAACAACCATCATTCAGAACCACTTGAAATCTGGTTGAATAGAAGTCCTACAACTAAGAATATAAAGAATCAACCAGGTCTTGACTAGTAGGAGGGGTGAAATTAGAACTGGCTGGTCCCACACTCCACATATGGTGGTTAAAAATTGAGAGGGAGGGATATCTTGGATGTAGAGGTTTCTCCTGATGAGTGAGGGCTCCCTCCCAACACTGGGCTCCCTCCCCACACCATGCCCCCCAGTACAAGGTTCCAGTATCAGGGAAAATAAGTCTCAATAGCTTCTTGTTGTGAAACAAGCAAGGATTGTGGCTCAGTAAGATGGAGGGCTGTTGAAATCCCGTGTGTTCCTCTTAAACAGCCCATGCACAGATTTATTGGACTCACTTGCCTGGAGCTTCAGAGCTGGGGTAGCAGCTTGAAAGGCTCCAGGGACATATGGAGAGGAATTTGTCTGGCATCAGGGCAAGAGCTGAAGAGGTACCTTTCTCCCATAGAGAAGTGCTGGAAGAGGCAGTTGTTTCTTTGCTGAGCCCTCGCTCCACAAAGCTGGTAGGTGGATGCCCTACTTGAGTTTTCATCATTCTGGGTAACACTATTTGCCCCACCTTGGTGATTCCCTGAGACCCCACCATACCTATTGGGCCCACCCAATAGGGTCCCTGGGGGTGGGGGTAAATCATTCCCATTGGCATGCCAATAGTAATCAAGGCTCAACTACAAAAGGTAGGTGCACACAGCCCACACTGCAGGGGGTGGGATGTGCACCTGGAGCACCCAGATCAAGTGACTAGGGAGGCTGGGCGCTGGGCCTTTCAGGACACCTACTACATAAGGCCATTCTGTCAAAACTGGGAGATGTAGCAGCCTTACCTGATACATAGAAACAATCACAGGAGGTAACCAAAATGAGGAGACAAAAAAACGTATCCCAAATGAAAGAATAGAACAAAACTACAGAAGAACAACTAAACAAAATGGAGACAAGCAATCTAGTAGATGCAAAATTCAAAACATTGCTAGTTCAAAACATGCTCGATGAACTTAGGAAAAGAGGACATGAACTAGAATATCAACAAAGGAATAGGGAACACAACAATTGAGATAGAAACAAAATAACTAGTCAGATTAATACAATAGCTGAAATGAAGAATACATTACAGGGAATCAACAGTAGAATAGATGAAATGGAGGATCAAATCAGCAATTTGGAAGATAAGGAAGCAGAAAATACCCAATTGGAAAATCAAAAACCCCTAAAATATGGGGCTACTATAGGGAACTTCTGGGAACATTAAGTGTACCAACATTCCCATTGTGTGAGTGCTGGAAGAAGAGAGAGAGCAAGGATTGAAAACCTTATTGAAAAAAATAATGGCAATAAAGTTCCCTAACCTGGTGAAGGAAAGAGACATAGAAGTCCAGGAAGCACAGACAATCCCGAACAAGATGAACTGAAAAATGCCCGCAACAAGACACTTTATACTTAAAATGTCCAAAGTTTAAATATGAAGAGAGAATGTTAAAAGCAGCAAGAGAAAAGCAGTTAGTTACCTACAAGGGTGTTCCCCATGACTGTCAGCTGATTTCTCAACCAAAACTTTTCAGGCCAGAAAGTGTTGAAACAAATATTCAAACAGGTGAAAAGCAAGGACTTACAACCAAGATTACTCTGCCTCGCAAAGCTATCATTTAGAATCACTGGATAAATAAAGAGCTTCCCAGACAAGGAAGAGCTAGAGGAGTTCATCACCACCAACTAGTATATAAGAAATGCTAAAGGGTTTTCTTTGAGAAAAACAAGGGGAATATAAAAAATATGAATAATGAAATGGCAATAAATACACATCTATCAACAATTTTTTAACTGCCAATGGATTAAATGCTCCAATCAAAAGACATACTGTGGCTGAATGGATAAGAAAATAAGACTCTTACATATACTGTTTACAAGAGACTCACTTCAGATGGAAAAACACGCAGTTTGAAAGTAAAGGGATGAAAAAAGATATTTCATGAAAATGGAAACTTAAAAGCTGAGGTAACAATACTTAGACAACATAGACTTTAAAACAAAGGCTATATAACAAAAGACAAAGAACCCACTTCTGGGTATTTATCTCAGCAATTCCCTTCCGGGTTTTATCCAAAGAAAGAAAAACACTAAATTGAAAAGATATATACAACCATATGTTCTTGTGCATTATTTACAATAGCCAAGATATGGAAACAATCTATGTGTCCCTCAATAGATGATAGATGACTGGATAAAGATGAAGTGGTGCATATGTGCAGTGAAATATGACTCAGCCATAAAAAATAATGAAATCTTGCCATCTGCAACAACGTGGATGAACCTCAAAGGTATTTTTTGAGTGAAGCATCAGAGAAAGGCAAATACCATATGATTTCACTTATATAGAGTCTAAAAAACAAAATAAATGAACAAACAGACCAGAAACAGACTCTTAGATACAGAGAACCTTTTCACAGTTGCCAGAGGGGAGGGCATTTGGGAGAATGGGTGGAAAAGGTGAAGGGAATAAGAAGTACAAATTGGTAGTTACAGAATAGTCATGGGGATTTAAACTACAACATAGGAACTAAATAATATTGTACTAACTATGTATAGTATAAGGTAGGTACTAGATTTATTGGGGTGATTACTTGTAAGTTATATCAATGGGTTGTACACCTGAAACTAATATAATATTGTATGTCAACTGTAATTGAAAAATAAAATATTAAAATGAAAAACAAACTAGATCAATATTTCTTATAGGCACAAAAATTCTCAAAAATGCTAACAACCTAAATCTAGCAATATACAGGTGTGGGTCAAAGTAGGTTTACAGTTGTGAGTATGTGAAATAGAGTTATTGTATTATTTATTAATTGTGTTATTTAGTATTATTAACTTTTGCCCACCCCTGTATGTAAAGGATTATACACCATATATAATGGAATTTATCCTAGGAATGCAAGGTTTGTTCAGCATCAATATGATACACCTTATTCAAAGAATAAGAGACAAAATCCACATGATCATCTCAATAGACTCTGAAAGAAAAGCATTTGTCAAAATCCCATACACCTCATGGTTAAACAAAACAAACACCTAAACACTTGATAAATGTAATTTGTGAAAACCCCATAGCTAAAATCATACCTTATGGTGAAGGACTGAATGTGTTTTCTCTACAATGAGAAATAAGACAAGAATATCTGCTCTTACCATTTATTTTCAGCTTTGTATTGGAGATCCTTGGTAGGGCAATTAGGTAAGAAAAAGAAATCAAGTGCCTCTAGATTGGAAAGGAAGAAGTAAAAATCTCTATTTGTAGATTATATGCTTTTGTTTGTAGATAACCATAAAATATCCACTAATAAATGTTTTCAGCAAGGTTGCAGTGTACACATTCAATAGATTAAAATCAATTTTATTTTTAAGCGTTAGCAATGAACAATTTGAATGTGAAACTAAAACAATTTTATTTAAATAGCCTCAAAAAGGACAAAATTCATAAGAATACTTTTTTCAATTTAAAATTTGTACTCTGAAAACAAAACATTGTTGAAAGCTTTGAAGAAGTTATAAATAAACTGAACATGTGAAAGAGCTCACATTTTCATGGATCAGAATGGAAGACAAAATATTGTCAAGATGGTAATCTACAAGTTAACCTGAAGACTTGACAGAATTCTTGTTAAAATCGCAAGTGGTATTTTTTGCTACCACTTGGGATAGCAACTTATTACAAAGCTAAAAAAGATAGTGGTACTGGCATAAGTATAGACATATAAATCAATGTAATAGAGTGGAGGGGCCAGAAGTAAACTTTAACATTTATGGTCAATTAGTTTAACAGGGAGCCAAGACAATTCAATAGAGATAGTCTTTCCAACAAAAGTTGCTGGGGCAAGTGGTTATTTACTTGCAAAAGAATAAAGCTGAACCCCTATTTCATACCATCCACAAAAATAAATTCAAAATGAACTAAATATAAGGGCTAAAACTATACAATGCTTAGAGAAATATATATAAGTACACTTGATTTTTTCAACAATGTGGGGATTAGGTGTGCCAACCTCCCCTCCACTCCTACAAAGTTGAAAATGTGCATGTAACTTTTGACTACCAAAAAACTGTTGACTGAAGCCATACGGGTAACATAAACAGTTGATTAATACCTATTTTGCATATTATATGTATTTTATACTGTATTTATACAATAAAGTAAACTAGATAAATGAAAATGTTATTAAGAAAATCACAAGGAAGAGAAAATACATTTAAAGTAGTGCAGTGTATTTATCAATACTGTAAGTTTATGTCATCTGTTTTTAAGGTAAAGTATCTGTTGGTACCTACATCGATATTGTCTTACAATACAAAACACTGTAGATGTGATACATATTACTAACACTAGACATAAAAAATGAAAAGATGTGAAAAATTCATATTTGTTCACAGATATAAAGATTTATGCAGTGATAACAAAGATGCAGTAATATGATTGCTTTATGGTAGCCTAGTATAGTCAATTGCTTCATGATAGCCTAGCCTATACCCTAATGAAGGGAGAGAGAGAGAGGGAAAGAGGCACATACTGTACAGTAATGACATCCTTCAAAAGCAAAGTTTTAAAACAGAAAGCTAGCACATTAATTTTATATTAAATATCACTCACCTAAACATATGTAAGGATAGGCTGTCCACTTCCATACAAGTCTTGCACAAAGTGTTTTACATGATGAATACTTAGTGATTATGATGATGACACAAAAATGTCTTATACAGTTGCCATAGTCATTAGATTTTCATACAAACTCACCTGTGTACACAGCAGATAAGCTTATTAACTGTACAGCATGACAATTATCTACTATTCATTAACTGGAAGTGGATCACTTTCATTCCTATCATCTTCACATTGAGTAGGCTAAGAAGGAGGAGGAAGAGAAGGCATTGGCCTTGCTGTCTCAAGGGCAGCAGAGGCAGAAGAGGTGGAGGAGGTGGAAGGAAGGCAGGAGAGCCAGGCACACATAAGTCAGAAGCAGTCTTGAATAAACAGAACCCTTCTGCTAAATTGCCTAACAGCAGTTTGTTCTCTGGTACTACTTTTTCTACATATTCTTCTTCATCATCTGGCACTGGTTCAGATGTACTCATCTCTATGAAGATGTTTTCTGTTGATTCCTCTTGTGTGGTGCCTACTAGCTCTTGAACATCTCTAACATCTGTATCTTGAAACCTTCCACCACCCTGCTTTTTTTTTTTTTTTTTTTGCCATGTCCACAATCTCTTTCATGGTTTCATTGATTGTCTCTAATAAATACTGTGAAGTCATACACAACATCTGGACATTTTTCTCAAGCAGGAATTTATTATTTTGGGCTTGATGATTTTATAACAATAATGGCATCTTCAATGGTGTCATCATTCTAGACTTTCATGATGTTGTATCAGGGTTCTCTTTCATAGTGTTCACAATCCTTTCCATGGAGTACTGTGTGTAATGAGCCTTAAAGGTCCTTGTGACCCTCTGATCGAGGGGCTGAATTAGAAACATTGTGTTTGGGGTCAAGTATATCACTTTGATGCTTTTGATGTTGAACTCATGGGATTCTGGGTGGCCAGAGTCATTGTCCAATATCCAAAGAACTTTAAAAGGCAGTCTCTTACTGGCAGTGTGCTCTCTTCAGGGAAAGCATCGATGGAACCAATCCAGGAAAAAAGTTCTTATCTAGGCTTGTTTGAGCCTTAATTTATTTATCATCATTGGTGCTATTACAGATGTCCCCTTTGCCCCACCCCTCCACCCAGTCCCTGCCCTCCTCAGTCCTTCACCACATTGTTGTCTGTGTCCATAGGGACTATATATATATGCCTATATGCTCTTTGGCTAATCTCTTCCAGTCCTCCCTCACCCCTCTCCCCACTGAGATTTGTCAGTCTGTTCCATGTGTCAGTTTATTTTGCTCATCATTATATTTTCTCTTCAAGGCTTAGGATTTAGCAGTTTTATAGGTAAGGGCAGTCCTGATCATGAGCTGTACCACATTTGCACAAAATAGTAGAGTTTTGATGTATGGGATGATGCTCCAACCAACTAAGCCACCCAGCCAGGGCTCAATGATTTTCTTAATAGCATCTGAGAACTCATCTGCTGCTTGTTGATCAGAAGCTCCTTCTGTTATCTTGGACATTTTTTTAAGTCAAACCTCTTTCTAAAATTGTCAAACCATTTTTTCCTGCCATTAAATTCTCCAGCTTTAGGTCTTTCATCTTCCTTTTGCTTTGTTATGTAATGACTTCGCTTCTTCTCAAATCATTTTAGAGTCTACAGGTATGCCTGTCTTATAGCTATCTTGTACCCACTTTACAATTGTATTTTCAATACAAGATGAAGAGGTATTTGGCAAAAAGTGCAATGTTTTTGTGCTTGCTGGTGTAGCTGCAGCAATTGGTTCACAGATTTTCTTTTCTTTTTACAATGGTCTTTATGCTGGACTCATATATCTTGAAGTTGTAGGCAACTACGACTGCAGCTGCAGACCTCTGTGGCTCTACAGTATATTTTAAGCAATTCAGGTTTTTCTTGTAATGTGACTTTTTTCTACTTCTTGGGAGTACTTTCAGCATCACCACTGGCACTTTGTATGGGTCTTATGGTGTTATCAAGGCTTATGGTATTACACTAACCATGATGAAAACTATATGAGAACCTTGAGAGATCACTTTTAAACTGCAGTACATAATTCACTGAAGAGACAAACTGCTTACATGGAGATGATTAGCATCACATGGTGTTTTAAGTGGATTCTTACAACACTTGAGCTTACCACTAATAGCAATAGGAGGTAACTACAAAATTGTTATAGTAAGCAACAATAAAAATAAATAATAAAAAAGAAGATCTAAGAAAAAATTATTGTGGTACAGTATGTATTACAGTTAATGTTATGCTGTTGTGATTTAATATTACATGTTTACATTTGTTTACACTTCTCTCAACTGAGTGGTGTCATGTACAGTCTGTGTTTGGGTGTTTATAGGTTTTGATAAATTTTAACTTTGTATAATTGCTTTGTATATATTTTGTGGTAGTAAATGATAAAATACACTAGTATCTACACATTTTTTGCATTCATGACATACCAAACTTTTTCTTAATTTTTTCAATATTTCAAGGCCACATGGTTCATCTACAAATTTTGTCAAATTGTCACAAATCTCCAAAATATTTTGAATGTATTTATTGAAAAGTATCTGAGTATAAGTAGACCTGTTCAGTTCAAACCTGAATTGTTCAAAGGTTAGCTGTTAAGTAAAACTTTATTACCTTGGATTAGTCAAAGCCTTTTAAAATATGACATCAAAAGCACAAGCAACAAAAGAAAAATAGCCAATTTGGACTTTATTAAAATTTAAAACTTTTGTGCTTCAATGGATACCAACAAGAAAATTAAAAGATAACCTTTAAAATATCTGCAAATAATATCTGTCAAGAGGTTATCTAGAAAACATAAAAAAATCCTTAAAACTCAATAACAAAGAGACAATTAAATAAAAATGGACAAAGGATCTGCATAGACTTTCTGAATAGATATTTCTGTAAAATGGTATACAAATGGCCAATAAGCACATAAAAAGATGTTCAATATCATTCGTCATTAGAGAAAGGCAAATCATAGCCACAATGAGATACTACTTTACAACCACTAGTATGGCTTTAATCCAAAAGACAGTAAAAATTATTGGCAAGGATGTGAGGAAATCAGCACCCTCAATCATTGTTGGTGAGAATGTAAAATGGTTCAGACTACTTTTAAAAACAGTTTGATAGTTCCAAAAGCTATCAATATAGCATTGAGATGGTTAATATTGGTAACGGACATTAAGTATAATCTCTACATACAAACATAACAATAGCTAACAAATATGAGGCAAACATGACCAACAGAAGTACTAAATTACAGTTGTATAATTAGAATAGGAATAATTAAATAATAAATTGCTATCAATCAGGAAAAACTTTGTAAGAGGAAGGGTTATTACATAACCCAGTAATATGGAAGAGAAAGGAAAATGTATCCACACAAAAACATTTTTAAAATATTTTATTATTTTTTATTTTTTTAGGTAGTTCAAATAGTTGTCTCCATTTTCACCCCACCCTTGATTCTACCCTCTTTGGCTTTGTCCATCTGTCCTTTATATATGTTCCTTGACAATGCTTCCCTTATTATCCCCCATTATCCCTTTCTCCCCTCCCCCGTGGTTACTGTCAGTTCTATTTTTAAAATATATTCTAATGATTATGTTATTACAGTTCTCCCATTTTTCACCCTTTATTCCCCTCCTCCTTGCACCCACCCTCCCACCCACATTCAAGTCCATGGGCCATACATATAAGTTCTTTGGCTTCTCCATTTCCTATCCTATTCTTAACTTCCCCCTGTCTATTTTCTACCTAGCATTTATGCTTCTTATTCCCTGTACCTTTTCCCTCATTCTCTTCTCTGTCCCTCCCCACTGATAACCCTCCATGTTGTCTCCACTTCTGTGATCTGATCCTATTCTAGTTGTTTGCTTAGTTTGTCTCTGTTTTTAAAAGTTCAGTTGTTGATAGTTGTGAGTTTGTTGTCATTTTACTGTTCATAGTTTTTGATCTTCTTTTTCTTAGATAAGTCCCTTTAACATTTCATATAATAATGGCTTGGTGATGATGAACTCCTTTAACTTGACCTTATCTGGGAAGCACTTTATCTGCCTTTCCATTCTAAATGATAGCTATGCTGGAGAGAGTAATCTTGGATGTAGGTTCTTGCCTTCCATGACTTGGAATACTTCTTTCCAGCCCCTTCTTGCCTGTAAGGTTTCTTTTGAGAAATCTGCTGATAGCCATATGGGCACTCCTTATGGGCAGTCAGAGGTTTTGATGCTTTATTTCCCTGTGCTGGAACCCTGGGTTGTGTGGTCTGTCTTGCTCCCCAGTTTATCTGCACGCAAATTGTTCCTCCCAGTTTATCTGCATGCAAAAGTGGGATTGCCAGTTCTCCAGCCACTGCCTCTCCTGCCTAGGTCTTCTAGCCACCACCTAGCCACAAGCCCTCTCTGCCCCAGCTGCTGGTCTCCGCCCCTCCTACCAGTCTGGACAATATTTCTTCTTTAACTCCTTGGTTGTCACATTTCCATACAGTTCGATTTTCTGGCAGTTCTAGATGTTGTTTTGTTTTTAAATTTGTTGTCCTTCTTTTGGTTCTGCAAGGAGGCATGGTATAACTACTTATGCCTCCATCTTGCCTGGATGTCTCCAGGTTGTTCTTGATTTCAGTGTCTCTGGTTATATTTTGCTTGCTTGATTTTATTGTTGATAAGGTTCCACATATAGATGAGATCATATGGTATTTGACTTTCACTGCCTGGCTTATTTCATTTAGCATAATGCTCTCCAGATCCATCCATGCTGTCACAAAGGGTAGGAGCTCCTTATTTCTTTCTGCTGTGTAGTATTCTGTTGTGTAAATGTACCACAGTTTTTTGTTTTACTCATTAACTGATGGGCACTTAGGCTGTTTCCAGCACTTGGCTATTGTAAATAGTGCCACTATGAACATAGGGGTACATAGGTTCTTTCGAATTGGTGTTTCATGATTTTAGGGTTAGACTGTTCCATTTTTAGTTTTCTGAGGAATTTCCATACTGTTTTCCACAGTGTCTGCACCAGTCTACATTCCTACCAACAGAGCACTAGGGTTCCCTTCTGTCCACAACCTCATCAGCACTTGATGTTTGTTGATTTGTTTTTGATGGCTATTCTAACCAATGTGAAGTATGTATCTCACTGTGGTTTTAATTTGCATCCCTCTGATGGCTAGTGATGCTGGGCATCTTTTCATATGTTTCTGGGCAATCTGTGTCCTCCTTGGAGAAGTGCCTGTTCAAATCCTTTGTCTATTTTTTAGTTGGATTGTTTATCTTCCTGGAGTACAGTTGTGTGAGTTCTTTACATATTTTTGAGATCAAACCCTTGTTGGAGGCATCATTTGCAAATATATTTTACCATACTGTTGGTTCCCTTTTCATTTTGCCTATGTTTTCTTTAGCATGCAGAAGCTTTTCATTTTGATGAAGTCCTATTTGTTTATTCTTTCCTTTATGTCCCTTGCTCTAGGGGACATATGGGTGAAAATATTGCTGCGTGGAATGTCTGAGATTTTCCTGCCTATGTTCTCCTCTAGGACTTTTATGGTGTCACATCTTATGTTTAAATCTTTTATCCACCTTGAGTTTATTTTTGTGTATAGTGTAAGTTGGTGGTTGAATGTCATTGTTTTTGCTTATAGCTAGCTGTCCAGATCACCCAACACCATTTGTTGAAGAGGCTATTGTTACTCCATTTTATGCTTCTTTCCCTTTGATGAATATTAATTGACAATGGAGACTTGGGTTTATTTCTGGGTTCTCTATTCTGTTCCATTGACCTATTTGTTTGTCCTTATGCAATTAGCAGACAGTTTTGATTATCATGGCTTTGTAATATAGTTTCCTATCAGGTATTGTGATCCCTCCTACTTTGTTTGTCTTTGTCAAAATTGCTGCTGCTATTCAGGGTCGTTTATGGTTCTATATAAATTTTTGAAATGTTTTTCTCCTATGTCTGTGAAATAGGTCATCGGTATTTTAATATGAATTATATTGAATGTATAGATTGCTTTGGGTAGTATGGACATTTTGATGATGTTAATTCTTCCAATCCATGAACATGGTATATGCTTCCATTTATTTGTTTCATCCTTAATTTCTTTCTTCAGTGTTATGTAGTTTTCTGAGTAAAGTTCTTTTACCTCCTTAGTTATATTTACTCCTAGTTTCTTTAGTTTTCTAGTTGCTCTAGCCGATGGGAATTTTTTCCTGATTTCTGTTTCTGATATTTCATTGTTGGTGTACAAAAATTGCTTCAATTTCTGAAGATTGATTTGTATCCCACTGTTTTGCCAAATTCAGTTATTGGATTGAGTAGTTTTCTGGTGGAGTGTATAGGGTTTTCTGTGTACACTGTCATGTCATCTGCAAACAGTGACAGTTTTACTTCCTCCTTTCCGATTTTAGTTGTATATTTTCATAGCATTATTCATAACACCCAAATATTGGATATAACCCCAAATACCTATTAACTGATAATTAGATAAACAATATTTATTCAGCAATGAAAAGAATGAAGTACTGATACATCCTAGAACATGGATGAAGTTTGAAAACATTATGCTAAGTGCAAGAAGCCAGCCACAAAGATTACACATATATGATTCTATTTATGTGAGGTGTCCAGAATATGTAAATTATAGACAGAAAGTAGATTACTGTTTGCCTCATTCCAAGAGGAAAAGGAGAACTTGGGAGTGATGCCTAAGAGTACAGGGTTCCTTTCTGAGGTGATGAAAATATTCTAAAAAAGATTGTGGTGATGGTTGTACAATTTTGTGAACATAGTAAAAACCAGTAAGTTTTAGACTTTAAATGGGTGAATTCTGTGGTATGTAAAGTATATCTTAGTAAAGCTATTAAAAAGATTTACCTACCTCTCTAGGAATATGTATAGTATCTGTCCACTAGTTTAAGTTCAAGACCCCAACGTTTACAAGGTTTTTCTGATTAATAGTAATTTATTTGATGAATCCTATTATAATTATACACATGTAATTTAGTACTTCTGTTGGTTGTGTTTGCCTCTAGTATTTAAAAGCCATTGTTTGTGTGTAGAGATTATGCCTCATGTCCATTAACAATATTAACTATCTCAATGCTATACTGATAGATAACCTCTGGAAACCCAGATTTTCATTTATTATTTAGTGATTCCTATTTTTTAAATATTTTATTTATTTATTTTTAGAAAGAAGGGAAGGGAAGGAGAAAGAGAGGGGGTGAAATATCATTGTTTGGTTGCCTCTCATGCACCCCCTACTGGGGCTTGGCCCACAACCCAGGCATGTGCCCCAGAGTGAGAATCAAACTGGCAACCCTTTGGTTTGCAGGTCCACGCTCAATCCACTGAACTACACCAGCCAGGGCAGTGATTCTTATTTTTAAGGAAACTATTAAGATGATTGCTATTCCTTTTTTCATTGTAATTCAAGTGTATAATGGATATAAAGTTATGCTTTGTATGGGTGAGAAAAAATAATTCACATGTTTTAGAAAAGGATTTTCATAAACTTTAAAGTCTTGCAAATATATACCTATGGGTTGGGTTTGTTGCTTTAAGTATTATTAATAAAACATTTGTTGAGCACGTACTATATATATGTAACTGTGCTGAGCTCTAGTAAGATACAGAAAACTTTTGCAAAATATACCTATTTTTTAAAAAGAAATTTAATCCTTACCTGAGGATATATTTTTATTGATTTTAGAGAGAGAGGAAGGGAGAGAGAGAAAGAGAGACATTAATGTGAGAGAGAAACATTGACCAGGTCCTCATTCATGCACCCCGACCAGGGATCAAACCCACCACTCAAGTATGTGCCCTGATCAGGAATCAAACCTGCAACCCTTTGGTGCACGGGATGATGCTTTAACCAACTGAGCCACCTGGCCAGGGTAAATATACCTGTTTTTAATGATCTTAGAGTCTAATGGGGCCAGGGGGAGTGATTTCAGAGGCAAACACAAGAAGTTTAGGATTAGACAAATTTAGCACTAAAATGAATTCTGGGGTTGTCTGGAAGATTGATATGGGCCAGAGTTGTTCAGAAAATTTTTGTGGAGGAATGAGACTTTCAGATAGGCTTGCTAAAAAAAAAAATTCTTATTTTTTAGGTACTAAACTCAAAACATGAACAATGATATATATTACCAATGTTCAAGTCTGATTTGGCTTGAACTATTTAATATAGTTGCCTATTAAATATTCCTGAGGATTTAGAAAAGTCAAAGTAATGGATAACAGAAAAGATCCTCCATTCTTCAATGAAGATAACGTGGGACCATTTTACTACAAAGTTCCTTTCTGTGATACCATGGAGCTCTTCATTGAAACATTGACTGGAACATGTTTTGAACTGAGAGTTTCACCCTTGGAAGCTGTTACTTCTGTGAAAGCAAAAATTCAAAGATTGGAAGGTACTCATTTTTCTTTATTTTTAGGCTATAAGGATTAAATTTGTTCATCAAGAGTGTATAATAACCTTAAATTTTCTTACAGAGAAAATGTCAAACATACATGGGATTAAAAAGTATAGGATAATGAACTCCCATACAGCCCTTATTCAGCTGCAACAGTTATCACTTCATGAGCTATCTTGTTATGATTCCTACATTCCACCCATCTCATTCCTTTTTTACCAAGTATTTTTGAAGCAAATCCATGGTATCACATTAATGGTGTGAAGTAATATTTTAAAATAGTTTTCCAACAGGTTATGATAACATGTAAATTCTGCCATAACTACCTTACAGTTACTTTTTTATGAGTTTTTAAATTATATTTTATTGATTATGCTATTACAGTTGTCCCATTTTCCCCCTTCATTCCCCTCCACCCTGCATACCCCCTCCCACCCACATTCCCCCCTTTAGTTCATGCCCATGTGTCATAAGTTCTTTAGCTTCTACATTTCCCACACTATTCTTGCCCTCCCCCTGCCTATTTTCTACCCACCGTCTTTGCTACTTGTTCTATGTACCTTGTCCCCTTCTCTCCTCTTCCCTCTCCCCTATTGCTAACCCTCCATGTGATCTCCATTTCTGTGTTTCTGCTCCTGTTGTAGTGGTTTGCTTAGTTGGCTTTTGTTTTAGGTCTGGTTGTTAATACCTGTGAGTTTGCTGTCTTTTTACTGTTCATATTTTTTATCTTCTTTTTGTTAGATAAGTCCCTTTAACATTTCATATAATAAAGGCTTGGTAATGATGAACTCCTTTAACTTGACCTTATCTGAGAAGCACTTTATCTTCCCTTCCATTCTAAATGACAGCTTTGTTGGATAGAGCAGTCTTGGATGTAGGTCTTTGATTTTCATGACTTGGAATACCTCTTTCCAGCCCCTTCTTGCCTGTAAGGTCTCTTTTGAGAAATCCACTGACAGTCTGATGGGAACTCCTTTGTAGGTGACTGTGTCCTTATCCCTTGCTGCTTCTAGAATTCTCTCTTTCATTTTAATCTTGGGTAATGTAATTATAATGTGCTTTGGTGTGTTCCTCCTTGGGTCCAACTTCTTTGGGACTCTCTGAGCTTCCTGGACTTCCTGGAAGTCTATTTCCTTTGCCAGATTGGGGAAGTTCTCCTTTATTATTTGTTCAAATAAGTTTTCCATTTGTTGCTCTTCCTCTTCCCCTTCTGGTACCCCTA
>PVKU01015325.1:0-18797 GCA_004027475.1 Anoura caudifer | reverse complement strand
CAATTCATCTAAGCAATGAAGAGATAGCCAACCTATCAGATGCACAGTTCAAAGCCCTGGTGATCAGGATGCTCACATAATTGGTTGATTTTGCTCACAAACTAGATGAAAAAATGAAGGCTACAATAAGTGAAATGAAGAAAAACTCACAGGGAACCAATAGAGACGGGAGGAAAACTGGGACTCAAATCAATGGAGTAGACCAGAAGGAAGAAAGAAACAACCAAACAGAAAAGAAGGAAGAAACAAGAATTCAAAAAAAGAGGAGAGGCTTAGGAACCTCCAGGACATCTTTAAATGTCCCAACATCCGAATTATAGGGGTACCAGAAGGGGAAGAGGAAGAGCAACAACAGGAAAACTTATTTGAACAAATAATAAAGGAGAACTTCCCCAATCTGGAAAAGGAAATAGACTTCTAGGAAGTCCAGAAAGCTCAGAGAGTCCCAAAGAAGTTGGACCCAAGGAGGAACACACCAAGGCACATCATAATTACATTAGCCAAGATTAAAAATAAGGAGAGAATTCTAGAAGCAGCAAGGGATAAGGGCACAGTCACCTACAAAGGAGTTCCCATCAGACTGTCAGCTGATTTCTCAAAAGAGACCTTACAGGCAAGAAGGGGCTGGAAAGGGGTATTCCAAGTCATGAAAGTCAAGGACCTACATCCAAGATTGCTCTATCCAGCAAAGCTGTCATTTAGAATGGAAGGGAAGATAAAGTGCTTCTCAGATAAGGTCAAGTTAAAGTTCATCATCACCAAGCCCTTATTATATGAAATGTTAAAAGGACTTATCTAAGAAAAAGAAGATAAAAAATATGAACAGTAAAAAGACAGCAAACTCACAGGTATTAACAACCACACCTAAAACAAAAGCAAACTAAGCAAACCACTAGACCAGGAGCAGGAACACAGAAATGGAGATCACATGGAGGGTTAGCAACAGGGGAGTGGGAGGAGGAGAGAGGGGCAAAAGTTATGGAGAATAAGTAGCATAGATGATAGGTAGAAAATAGACAGGGGGAGGGCAAGAATAGTGTGGGAAATGTAGAAGCTAAAGAACTTATGACACATGGACATGAACTAAAGAAGGGAATGTGCGTGGGAGGGGTTGTGCAGGGTGGAGGGGAATGATGAGGAAAAATGGGACAACTGTAATAACATAATCAGTAAAATATATTTAAAATAATAAATAAAAAAATATTTTTCAAGGAAAAAGAAAAATAAATGGAAAGATATTCCATGTCCACAGATTGTAAAAATTAATGTTGTTAAAATACCCAAAGCAACCTATAAATTCGTGTAATCCCTATTAAAATTCTAATGGTGTTTTAAATAGAGATAAAGAAAAAAATCTAAAATTTTTATGGGACCACAAAAGTCTCCAGAAAGGAAAAGCAATCTTGAGAAAGAAAAACAAACCTGGAGGAATTACACTTTGTGATCATATTATACACAGTTATAATAATGAAAGCAGTATACTGGCATAAAAACAGACACATAGATCAATGGAACAGAATAGCAAGCCCAGGAATAAATCCATGTACAACATACACTTTAAAATTTTACAATTTTATTAATCAATTATACCTCTATAAAGCTGAAATATAAATAAATACATACATACATAAAATTTGTACCCTTCAGAGAAAATACTTGTTTTTGGAATATCTTCTAAGTTTCTTTCCACAAAAAATTTCTCAGAAAATTCCCCAAAGTAGAAATTGACCCCCAATGCAAAAACAAACAAACCTAGCAATTAGTTATATTTTTAAAAAACAAAATACACCTGAAAACTGAAGCCTATCTAAACACATTCATTTAGTGAAGGTAAAAAAATCAATATGGTGATTATTTTGTAGAAAAACTAACATTGACAACACTATTTATTAAAGTTGTTTGGATGCTATCAAAGTCATATTGAAAAGTCAGTTTTAAATGCTCTTACAATTAAACAAGAAAGAATAAAAATCTGTGAAGCATTCAACCCACATAAAAAAGGACAATTTTAAAGATAATAAGCAAAGCAGAAGGGAAAATTAATAAATATTTTTAAATTAATGAATTAGAAAACAAAATAAGATTAGTAAATCCAAAAGATTATTGTTTTAAAAGACTAAGAAAACAGACAAACATCTGGCTATTAAGAATCAACCGAAGACCATGGCCGGGTGGGTTAGTTGGTTGGACTGTTGTTCCATACACCAAAACATTGCAGGTCTGATCTTCAGCTGGGGTGCCTATTGGAGGCAACTGATCACTGTTTGTCTTTCTTTCCCTCTCTCCCTCCCCCTATCTCTCTAAAAATCAATAAACATATCCTCAGGTGAGATTTTTAAAAAAGAAACAACTGAGGAAAAACCAGACAAAAGCATCATTCTGAGAATCAGAGATTATTTTTAATTATAAAAGACTTCTCTACATGACTCAATTATTCACCCTCTCAGTACAATGAAGGTATTAATAGAATCAATAGAGAAATATTTGCATATGCCAATATCTATAGGAGAACTTAGGAAACTCTCCAAACTTTTCTCCAAGTTTCACTTCTTCTTGAGTATCAATTGATTCGTGTGCAAAAACTATGGGGGTGCTGAGCTGTCCTTCCACTATTTGTTAGAGGGATGGGCCTTCTTGGTTTCTGATCATTACATGTAGCTATTCCTTTTTTTCCTCCTAAAGTAATGGTGTTGATTAACGGAAGGCCGAATTGCCCAGAATTCGGTATTCAGACTCTCTCGTCCCTGCTCTCTGTGTTCAGCTGCATTAAGTAGGCCTCCTACAGCTACTGTGCCAGACTTACTGAGAGCAAATGGTTTCCATGGGCAAAGGGCAAAAGAAAATTCTCATGAGAATGGGCGAATCATCAATTATAACATAGAATCACTGAGATAAGTAGTATCACTACAAGCTTCACTTCTTCATCTACAAAACAGAAGTATAATTTACTTACTCATATGCAAAACGGAAGTGTGTAACATAGGATTACATCAGTTTATTTTATTAGCAAACAGAATGGCAGCTAAGTAAGGGGAAAGACACACCTTGTTTCACTTTCAAAGGGAATTCCTTTCCAAAGTAAATGAAAACAACATGGTCAATTAACTTCCTCAAAGCACTTTCAGAACTCAGCTCCATTTCCGGTCTTTGTTAAGTTGGTCATGTACTTCAGTGCTCCTGGCTCTCCCCCAAAAAAGAAGTTAGTTCGACTGAAAGCATTTTGTAAACACGAATGAATTCATTAATGTAAGACACTCTCCTGTGCCCTCTATTTCCATAAGAATTAACTAACATTATAAAACCAGGTAGAGATACATCTCCCACACAGTTTTTCTGCATTCAATCTGGCTCTTTCAACATGGCCTGTGAGTAATTTTGCTTATTCTCTGCTTTGTTCCAGAAATGATTTAAAGGTAAGACCTACGAGTAAGCCTCATAGTAACAAAACACTTTCTAACCTGGTTCTGGGTAAAAACTAATAGCAACTGTAGAGCAATATGTTTAAATAAGAAAATAATTGTATAATGGAATACTTTTTAGGAAGCACTTATTCTGTGGGTGATATAACTACCAAAAGGCTTGTGATTTACATACATGATATATGTATTCTTTTTCATTTGCTCCCCACCCCCCACCCCTACTACCACCACCACCTTCCTCTGCAGATGCTACTCTGGACCAGGCCTTCATTAAAAATGCACTAGTCCCCTAACTGGTCATGCTACTTCAAGCTTTCTCCCTTCCAATGCAACCAACACACTGCTGTCAGATTAACCTCCCAAAATGTACCTTTTCTACATGTCTCCCCTCAACTCAGAACCCTTAAATGGCTCCCTACCAGCTCCTGAGCCTGGCAGTCACGGGTCTCTCTTTCCTTGACCTTTTCTGGTTCTTCTATGCCCTGCGAGTCCTTCGTTTCCGCTTCACTAGGCTATTCATCAGTCCCCAGGCCACCTTGATCTCATCAAGCCATCATGCCTGCCTCTGTAATGCCTTTGTGCCCTTCTTTGTACTTACAATCATAACTGTGTTTCAAAGCCCTGATTTGGTACCATCTCTTCAAACCCCTAACCAAAAAGTTCCAGCCTTGTCTCTCCCCCTCTACATCCTACTGCTGAGGCATTTATCAGACATGACGTGATATCATTATGGTAGAATGAGAAGGCAGAGGGGAAATAAAGACAGGGCCCTCACCATTACAATCTAACAAAGAACTTAATACAGGAGGCCAAAAACAAAGGAAGACGTGTCTTACCCATTGACCCAGTAGTTCTGAGTCTGGTTCCATAAGGCTGCCAATCATTTGGAACAACAAGATAGTGAAGGAGAGGGGGAGCCCTTGAAAGTCTGTGTGTATCATCTCCACTAGTTGGGAAAAGGAAAACCTTGGGACTATATATTCATCCCAAGGCCTGGAAGGGAGGTGGGGAAGAGACTACAGTGCCCAGAGAAAAAGCCCATAAAGCAACTTTGGTTAATTGCCTGCCCCCATCACATATGCAAAATGAACAAATAGAGTCTGAAGGAAGATAAGGATTTGAGCTAACAAACCCCCACCCATACCTACATTTGCATGGTCGTGTCTCCCTGGGAAAGCTGACAACCACCTTTACCTGTCAATCAGTATGTAACACCCTCACCCCCATCCCATCAATCATATAAGTCCTCAGAACAAAGGACTCTCTCTCTCTTGGCTAGTGGGCCTTTCTTACCACACCAGGGTGGGGGGGCCTGGCCACTCAGCCTCTGGCCACCCCATCTCTAGCTACCCTTGCTTTTGCTCTCCCATCAGAACTTAGCACTAAGGACTTCTGGGCAAGATGGAGGCATCAGTAGACACACTGTGCCTCCTCACACAACCAAGAGAAGGACAACAACAAATTTAAAAACAAAAAAACAGCCAGAACTGACAGAAACATCAAACTGTATGGAAGTCCGACAACCAAGGAGTTAAAGAAGAAACATTCATCCAGACCAATAGGAAGGGCAGAGATGGGCAGCCAAGGTGGAGAGGACTCGCTGCAAGGCAGTTGGCTGGAGGCCCAGGTGGTCCCACATTCAAATGCAGATAAACCGGGAGGAACAAGTGGGGAGCCAGACAGACTATGCAACCCAGAGTTCCAATGTGAGGAAATAAAGCCTCAAACCTCTGATTGAAAACATCTGTGGTGGTTGAGTCAGCAGCGAGAGAAAGTCCAGCCTCACAGGAGAGTTCACTGGAGAGACCCACAGGGTCCTAAAATGTACACAAGCCCACCCACCCGGGAATCAGCACCAAAAGGCCCAATTTGATTGTGGGTAGTGGAGGAAGTGACTGAAAATCAGCAGAGAGCTGAGCAAGCGGCACTGTTCCCTCCCGGACCCCTGCCTCACATACAGCGTCACAATAGCGACGTGAATTGCCCTGTCCCGGTGAACAACTAAGGTTCTGCCCCTTACTATGTAACAGGCTTGAGGAGAATAAATAAATAAATAAATAAATAAATAAATAAATAAATAAATAGTCCAAATGAAAGAACAGATCAAAGCTCCAAAAAAAAAAAAAATACAACTAAGTGAGGAAGAGAGAGCCAACCTATCAGATGCACGGTTCAAAACACTGGTAATCAGGATGCTCACAGAATTGGTTGGGTATGGTCACAAATTAGATGAAAAAATTTAGGCAATGCTAAGTGAAATAAAGGAAAATGTGCAGAGAACCAACAATGAGGGGAAGGAAACCAGGACTCAAACCAACAGTGTGGACCAAAAGGAAGAAAGAAAAGTTCAGCCAAAACAGAATGAAGAAACAAGAATTAAAAAAAAAAAAAAATGAGGAGAGGCTTAGGAACCTCCAGGACATCTTTAAACGTTCCAGCATCCAAATCATAGGGGTGCCAGAAGGAGAAGAGGAAGACCAAGAATTTAAAACTTCTTTGAACAAATAATGAAAGAGAACTTCCCCAATCTGCCAAAGAAAATAGACTTTCAGGAAGTCCAGGAAGCTCAGAGAGTCCCAAAGAAGTTGGACCCAAGGAGGAACACACTAAGGCACATCATAATTATATTACCCAAGATTAAAGAGGAGATAATCTTAGAAGCAGCAGGAGAAAAAAGGAGACAGTTACCTACAAAGGAGTTCCCATGAGATTATCAGCTGGTTTCTCAAAAAAGAACTTCCAGGCAAGAAGGGGCTGGAAAGAAGTATTCCAAGTCATGAAAGTCAAGGACCTGCATCCAAGATTGCTCTATCCAGTGAAGCTGTCATTTAGAATGGAAGGGAAGATAAAGCGCTTCTCTGATAAGGTCAAGTTAAAGGAGTTGATCATCACCAAGCCCTTATTATATGAAATGTTAAAGGGACTTATCTAAGAAAAAGAAGATAAAAAATATGAACAGGAAAATGACAACAAACTTGCAGTTATTAGTAACCAAACCCAAAACAAAAATACCAACTAACTAAGCAAACATCTAGAACAGGAAGAGAACCACAGAAATGGAGATCACATGGAGGGTTATCAGCAGGGGAGTGGGAGGAGGAGAGAGGGGGGAAAACGTACAGAGAATAAGTAGCATGAATGGTAAGTAGAAGATAGACAGGGGGAGATTAAGAATAGTATAGGAAATGTAGAATCCAAAGAACTTATATATATGACCCATGGACATTAACTAAAGGGGGGAATGTGGGTGGGAGGGGTTGTGCAGGGTAGAAGGGAGTGAAGGTGGGGAAATGGGACAACTGTAACAGCATAATCAATAAAATATATTTTAAAAAAGAACTTAGCACTAATAAACATTGCTTGCACGCTCTTAGGCTCCCTGATGTATAATTCTTTACTTTGTCGGCAAGAAGAACCAGGGTTTCTCTGGTAACAGTATGGCTAGTCATCTTTCCAGACCTCAGTGTGTTTTCTTCTAAACCCCATTAAGCCACTTTAGGCAACTCATTGCCACACGTTTGTTTATATGATGAGGGCACTGAACACATGCTTCATATTGAGAATGGTAACCTAGTAGACCCGCCTTCTTCAGCGTGTTCAGCTACAAGTGCATGCCTCTCAAACAGGTGTCGGAACACCCCACGGATGCACTATGGGTACTAGAGGAAACAAGATAAAGATGAAGCTTCTTTAAGATGTTAATTTTCCTTATGTAATTTACAATGTTATCTTTAAAATGAAATCAATATAACATGGAGATTATAATTTTTGATAAATTTTAAAGACAAACTTAGAAAATAAAACAGGAGATATCAAGTAAGTTTCTAGTCCTCAGCAGTTCACTTCCAGCAACGCCTCCAAGCCATCTTCTCTTCCTTCCAGGGGTGAATTTGTGTTCCTACACCGGTTGAGGGCATTTATGTGGAAACATTTGAAGAAATACTGTGAATGGGTAATAGGGAAAGAATACAATCATTTCCTTTTTTCACCATTTCCAATTTAAGATGCAATCAATATACATTTTTGTTTTTATTGAAATGGGCAATAGAAATTAAGCCCAAAGATATTTTTCAAGTCTTTGTTTTACTTCTTTGGTTATGATTTGTAATGTCAGACAGAAATACTAGAAATGTTTTAGTATGACCACTCAAAATTAAATGTTTCTTTCCTCAAATGTTAAAAGCCCGAAGTAGAAACATTTTGTCACACGTGGGAGCATTATCTGTACAAACAGCTTATTGTGGATTTCAAATAATACATAGTAACCCTATGTACCATCTTTTAACACATATACATAGTTGAATTACCTTAACTATTGCCTTAACTTTATCTCAGAGAGAAAAAATAATCAATAACAAGTAACCGAATGTTAAAAAATCTCCTTAGACTGACATACTCCAAGTAATCCACTGTTTGACTAAAACATGGATACAAAGATTCTGATGTTTTTAATATAAGTACTGGAGAAAACATGTCCCTGGAAATTCCCTAAGCAACTTTTGTTGTAAATATTTTCCAGCCACCAAGAACTGTAAACAAACCATGGAGTTCAACTATTGTTCATTGAATTTGTTTATTTTAAATAAACTGGTAATGTCTTTCGCATGTTTGTGGAATTATCCATAATTTAGCAAATGGAAGCTTCTTCTGGCAATTACCAATTGCTCGCCTAATAAGAATTTCCCTTGTGCTAACTATTCTTGTATATTGGAGTGCATTGTGGGAGCTGGTGATCTTTCCCAACTCACACAAAAGGCTGGATTTGAATTGGAACAAGAAAACATTCACTTCCAATTTTCTAGATGAGAAAACTGAGACAAAGATAAATTGTCCAAAGCCACAAGGGACTGTCACACAACCACGACTTTCGGTGCAGGCCCCTCATAACAGGAAGAAACTGGTTCACTCCAATCAGTTTCTAAAAACTAGTAATTGCTTTATTAGTCTGACTTGGGTGGAAACACTGTTCTCTACTTTAAACCAGGTCCTAAAAGGAGCTGTCCTCCTGGGATCCAATATGAGACTCAGTCCAAGCCTGAATCCTCTGAAAGTTCGTTGAAAAAAATGAGATCAGCACTTCTTAAGGTATAGAATTGTCTAATCACTATGTTGTACACCTGAAAGTAATATAATGTTATATGTCAACTGTAATTGAAAATAAAAATTTTTTAAATACTAGAAAATATTAAATGAAAAAATCTGACATCAGGTTTTCTTCCAAGTCCACTTGGGAAAATCTGTCTCATGTAAAGACCAAGTGGCCCTCTCAAGGATGCCAGCCAGAAGTAGGGCTGCTTCTAACACCTGGGCCAGGCCAGGCTCAACTGAAACTTTAGATCAAAGCTTCCCTTGTAGGAAGCTCAATATTGCTCTTCCTTCTTCTCTGAGATCGTTGTGTCTTCTACATGACACTACCACATCTGCAAACTGGTCTCACGGGGCCAAGAAACAGAACAGCAAAAAGTTAAATTTCCTGTTGAAAACGACAATCATAAACATGTTCCCATTAGCCATTTTAAGTTTAAAATAATAGAAGTCAGAAAGATGTGGCGGAAGAGGAAGTCAGGGATCTGAAGCATGAGAAGGACTGTATGTGGCTTGCAGATGAAGGGGGCCACATGGAAAGTGGGAGAAGAAACTGAATTCTTCCCACAACCAGTGAACTTGGACGACAGCCTGAGCCCCAAATAAGAATACACCTGGCCAACAACTTGGTCTTTAGTCCAGTGAGACCCTGAGCAGAAAGACCAGCCAAGAAGAGAGTCATGGGAACGGGGAGTAAGAAGCTACCCTGCCTGGGAAGTCAGGAGGGGCTTCTTAGGAGGGGTTTGCTGGAAGAAATGGGAAAAACTCTCAGGCCAAGGGAGATATAAGAACAAAGATAAAAGTCCAAACTTCTGGTGTACAGAAGCTGAGATTAATAAATGTGTTCTTTTAAGTCACTTCAAAAGAAGGTTAAAATAATGCTCATGCAACATGTAGGTTCAAATTCTAGCTTTGCCACTAACCCATTATACAACCTTGTGCCATGTCACCTGGCCCCAGAATCTCAACTCCCATCTGTAAATTGGGGGAGGGGCACATGATCAGCTACTTTTCTAGAGTAATTTTAAAAGCAAAATGAAATAGGAATGTACTTTGCACACATTGTATGGCATCATGTAAATGCAAGTTTTTGTAATAAACCTCTGTCTTCCCAAATATCATTGTGTTGATATGAATTCTGCATTTTTTCTCCATATACCCTCCATTTTAATTGAGCATAAAATTAGCTAAATATTTATTTGTGAAATACTCCTTTGTGAAAAAGCAACATAAAGACATTTTTAAATCTAAAAAGACAATATGTTTACTGAAGTCATTCTTCTATCAACACACTTTCACAGGTTTGCAATCTGTGAGCCCCTCTTCTCCTTTGGGATCAGTGTCTGGCTGAAAACTTGTCACCCACACTCACAGCCATGGCACACACAGCACAATGCCCTACAGTGCTGCACGCCCCCTCTCCTCCACCTCCTAACAAACAACACTTAGAAGTACTTTGACATCCATGATCTCATACGCTCCTTCTAAGCCAGAGCTACGACAGATGAAATGATGCTGTATGATAGATGGCTGGCCCTGGACCACATCACAAGAACAAAGTCCGGCCGGAACTGAAGTCATCTTATTGCAAGCTGATGTCTGCCCACGCCCTCCACCTCCCTGCCCCCTCACACACGCCTGGATTAGCAGAGGGCAGGGAGAACAGAGGATGCTGCCTGCTTGCTCTGTACCCAGGGTGACACTGGATTTGCCAACCCTCTCCCAACACCCTGTTCATGTACCCATGTGGTGCTTAAGTCCCAGGGCCAGGCTTGAATTTGAGGCACATCACGCAAGGTGGCGTGTGGATTTCTGGACTTGTTTGCCTTTAGTTAAACAAACTGGCTTGGATTTAGAAAATAAGGCCAGGTTGATCAAAAATCCGAAGTCCCATAACTCACCTCAAGAAAACCTCCATGTTTATCTTATATGAATATGCTCGACAGCATTATGTTAACCTACTATCCACTCCTCCAAAAAGAAAATATACCCTTTGAATCATGCCTGATCATTAAGAAACTGTAAAATAAAATGGCTAACATTAGACTTCATTTCCTTCTCATCAAAAGCCTACATTCTAGTTTTAACACACAAAAAGGGGAATTGATAAAATTAAAAAATATAAAAGCAGAAAATGGAACTCAAAGTACAACATATATACATAATGAACATTCAGAATGAATTTCATATATACCATATACATGAAATTATGTATTTCTTATACATATAAGAAATTCATTCTGTAAGTTCATTATTTAGAGCCTCATTTCTTGCTGTTGAAAACTGTCACTTGGTTGATTTATTTAGTGATAGGACAGAAATACACCAGAGTTCAAGCCGGTAATATTAACAGGAAAGGACTTGGGTCTGCATAAACCACTGCTTTGAGTTTGGACGACAAACATTAAAAGGAACCTGTGAGAGTGTACTTTGTACTTGTGTGGAAGAAGCAAACATTTTGGTATTTGAAGTAAGTATGAGTCTAGTTCCAGTATCAGCAAGTCAGATACCGTTAGTTAATGAATCACCTTCCATCTCCTGCTCTTCTCTGGCTGAGCCCCAGGAGTGACTGGGTTGGATCTCAGGAGTGGCCATCTGTCCTAGGCACACTGTCAGACACACCAAAACAGAGTCAAAGTGATTATTCAAAATAATAAATTAATTTCTCACACATACTTCTACTGGTGCAAATAACTGGGGGGGAAGTACATTCTCACAGATAGGAAGCGAAGGCAGCCTCAGAGTCACTAACGGATGTAAGAGCACTCGAGTACTTTCAAGCAGCCTGGCATTCCTTTCCTGGCTGCCATTCACAGTGCGACCCTCGGCAAGACGTCAACACAAAACCATTGCTTTCTCTGTGAAAAGGGTCTGTTCAATTTATCTCACAGAATTGTTCTCAAAGTTCTTTAAAAAGTGTATATAAAGATGTATTAAAAACATTATAATTGCTATTAAATTATATGAAGACTTTTTTCTCATAATGTGGAGTTGTATACTATCTTTAGGGTTTTAAAAAAACCTACATTTTTTTATCTAACAAATGGAAATAATTGAATTACAGAAAATACTAATTATAATTCCCAAAATTCACTAGATTCATAATTTACATTGCAGTAAGTCCTGCTGGTCAGGCACTGACTAAATTCACTGCTGTATAACATAATTCATTCAATAATTCTTTGGGGATGCAAATTTAAGTTTAACAAACAATAAGCACACTTTAAAAATGAAATTATGTTGATATTCTAGGAGATAATTAAGCAGATTAAGAAACCATAATCTAAAATGTTTTAAAATGATGTTGATTTCCTCAAAACTGAAGGATTAGAAAATAAAATTTCAATTTGTAAGTCAGTTATAATCCTTTGTACTCAGGTATAGTAACATATAATATTCAATAAAAAGGCATCAACACTAGTATACGAATGTGAGCTTTCAGTTTTGCAAACACAAGTTCTAGTTGTTAACCAACTTCTGGCACTCAACTTTAGAGGAGTCCAGCCTTGAATACTAATCAAATGGAAATGAGCTCAAGGTAATACTTCCTTTTTTAAAACAATCATAACAAGGAAACACATTCCTCTAATAAACTTTTGGAAGGTTAGAACTGAGCTGAGAGAGTACGCAGTCCAGCCATTGTTTGACAGAACTAATGACTTTGATGCCTGGCGCCATTTCTATTGGAATGATCAAAGGCCTAAGTTACTGCTTGTGTCTCTAGCTACGGGTCAATGCTTGTGCACTGGCAGTGTGGAGTATCATACAAGCAACAAGAAAGTCTGCCGCAAGTGATGGCATTGCATTCGCCCCCATTTCTTTGAAGACACAAGGTAGCAAAAATTACTTCCATAAATGGGACTGCAGATTTTGTACTTTATGTTCATTTTGAGCCTAGCATTTAATAGTGACTTGGTTGACTCCTAGGTGATAAAATTGAACATGTCTAAAAACATGCAGCACAACAACAGTTAACACACTTAATTTCCTGCTCCACATTTATTGGGGCTAAGAGACAAAAACAGCTATTTTTTCTCTCAAATAATTAAAAAATATGACACCAATTGCTTAAATACATAACAAAACTTTCTGGATCATGAATCAACATACAATGCAATAGCCTACAGATATGAGTTCAGACCACTTTATAAAACATCACTCATCTAAGGCTTCTGAAATTGTCTCTGAAGCTACACATATGTAAATGACCTATACACATAAAGGCATCCATTCATGAACAGAAAGTCTTTCAGAAGCACTTTTAGGGAAGGCTAAAGTAATACATATTTCGATTCTGTATAAGTTTTAAGAGACAAATTTGGGGTTCCAAGAAACAGTACTTTACATTCAAATGAGCATTTAGATTTTTCAGATTTGGATAGGTAAAATTTTTGTGATGCAGGCTACAAGAAAATTCACACTGTGAATTATTCATTTTTCAAAGACCTCCTTCAAAAGAGAGATTTCAAGTCCAGAGCAAACATCTATGGCATGAAAAAACAGGATGCCTAAGATTCTAAAATTTGCTTCCATGTGACTTTCCTCCTCACCTCCCTACCCAAGAGCAAGAGGAAAATTCCTAGAAGGGGTAAGGACTAGGCGTTACGCCATTACATCCAGCAGTGTTTCCGCATCCAGATTACAATTTTGGTGAAGGACTTTTAAATTCCTATTTCAAATGGACTATACTATACCACTCCAAATATACAGATTTTGCCAAAACATCCAAACATTACCATGTAGACCCAGATTTCTTCCTAGTATAGAGTGAAAATCACTAGAAAAGAATAAACCTGACAGAGAGAAGAGACAAGGTTAAACCCTGTCACTGGCCAATTATCCAAAATGATATTATCAGCCCATTATCAAAGTTGTCAGATTTCTCCTGTATAAACAAATTTTCTTGATCAGCTTACATCTTGACCCTTGATGCATCAGAGGTATACGTGGGTTTCACCTCCCAATCTATCCTGTTGATTCCGACAATCTTATACCCACCAATTCATTTAGCTATTTAAGGAAGAAGTCACCATTTTCCGGGTACTTTTCAAAATTTAAAAACAAATCCTGTTCTTTTAAATCTGTTTGACAAACAACCTCTACTATTTATTCCCCACAAAACAAAAGGAGCCAATTCCTCCACAACAGAATCTCTGTGAGAAGGCAAGTCCCTTCCATTTATTTTTCCAGGGAAATAACGTAGATGTTTTCTTCCACTTTAAGTCTAAACTCAGGAGCTCCACCTTTAATAATGCAGCCTTTAGGTAACTTGAAACCAGTCGCTCTTTTAAGATTCTTTGTGGAACCAAGGTTGAAGAGTTTGCTAATTGAGTAGTAGATTGCAGCTACAAACATTCTTGATACAAATATTCAGTTCCATCGAGTTCCTGTGATCCCCTGAGCAGTTACAAATGCCTTTAACTCTGATGAGGCAGTGTAAGACAAGGCAAGTTAGTCAGATATATACACCCTTATATGTATACTAATATGAAATACATTCTATTTTTTTTTGTTTTGAGTTTCAAAGGAAAATAAAGATACAATATTGAGAAATCTCTAATAAACAATTAAAAATGTTTTTAGTTGGCTGCCATCAAAAGTTTTCCCAGAGTTCTTGATGTTCTATACAAACTGTAACTAAAAATATACATGACCAAAATTAATATATATAGTAATACATACATGTATGTACATATGTGTGAATTAAAGATCCTTAAATATACACATCCCCACTTAGGATACATTCCATTACATAGGCAAAGCATCATTCTTTAATGATAGGTCAAGGATAGCAGCAATTTAGTAATCTAGTTATCCAATTACTTCAGAACATCATAGTCCTTGACAGTTCCTTATGCGATATCCCTGGCTTCAAGGAGAGCGCTCCATTAACACTTAGTCCAGCTCTCAGGAGGCACCAGGCTACATTGCTAATGGCAATTATGTCATCCTGTCATTGGAGGAAAAGTCATTGTCTTTTCAAAACCCGTTTATTCAAAATCTGACTAATGGTAGAGTGGGAAAACCAAGTCACAACGAAGTTATACAAATCCAAACTAGTGAAAATATATAAAGCTTTTACATTTTATTTCTGATATATTTTTGTTGTTTTATCAGTGTCTTGTACATACAGAATTCAGATTGCTTAACAGATACTAAACTCTGCTGAGAAGACAGCTGCTCTGAATTGTGTTTGAAAACACATAAATAATGTGATTATCAATCAGTGTTTTTACCAACTGAGATGACAGTATTAAGTATCATTTTAAAAGAGTCACGTTTATGAATCTGTACTTGGGTAAGAACTTGTAACCAAAATCTACATACATAATACGCAAAAAAATCTGTAGGTTGATTTATAATAAACAATATTAGTCACAGAAAGATACAGACTGGCTTTTACATAAACATTGATTTTGTGTGTTGTACTACTGTGTTCAATAATACACACTATGATTTTGCATTCATATCCAGGCATGCCCAATGGATAGAAATTCTAGGTAGGCAGGAAGTTATATGGGTTCTAGATGCACCTAAGGGCTTGGTGTGTACCTTTAGGTCTGATTCTACATCTGCTGGGTGTATGAACACAGAGCTAAGAAAGGTCCCTGTTATCTGTAACGAAGGTTTTGAACCTCTGCCACTGCACCCAAGTCCTTCATGTAAAACAAGTGTGTAGATAGCAGCTACTGGCTATAGGAGAAGGCTTTATCACCTTTAAAAAGTTACACTTGCCGAGAGACAGACTAAACTAGACCATATTGTTTTGTATGTTGAAACCCTGCAAGTGGGCAGGGACAACTTCCTCCGCACAGAAGTTTCTCCTGCTTGAAGCTGAGATCACACAAGCAGAAACCCATTGTGCTTCTGCCAAGTCACCACGGGGATGCTGGAAAGCACACCCGGTAGCTGGCAGGGGCAGAGCCACCACATCCAGTCCTAAGATAAGCAGCCTGCTTTATCACGCTTACGAAAATTTTCCCCGAAACAGTCTTATCCATGGGTTTTCCCCCACGTTTCCCGTGTTCTTCCAACAATACAGAACACACTCGAGCTTCTCAATGATCATGTATATTGCCAACCATGACAACACCTTTATTATATTGAACGTTCACTCAGGCTCCTTGAATCTGGCTGGAAGTTGAGCAGTCCAGTGGGATCCTTCAGATGATAGAACCGATGATGTGTTAGTTCCTTCCCAGGAACCCGAAGCTTCTCACATGCTCCACAGACACAACCTGGACTGTGGAACCCGACTGTCTTTACACAGGAACACACACACCAGTGTTTGGCCTTTCCTGACGCCACAGGCGGGCAGGCCAGTTCGAAATCTGGACACAGAGGCACTTCCAAAATTTGGCAAGAAAAAGGAGGCGAGTTCACTAAGTGAGGCTTTATCACTGTGTTGTCTTGTATGTATAAGACATGTGTGGCACATGGACACAGAGAGACAGATTCTTAGGTTGTGGATGGGTCATGCTTTTTCTTCTTGCCCCGGCAGGACTTGCAGACACAACAGATGATACACGGGGAAGCCAGAAGCAGCAAGGGTGAAGTCACCAAGGCAATGATGCCTAAACCCACAAGAATCCCAACCACCTGGAAATTTAGAAGAAAAAAAAAAAACTATTTTAGCAATGAAATCTCCCTATTTGCATACTATACCAGCAGCTGTGGACTGAATGCTTGTGCCCTACCCCCACAAAAATTTCATCTTGAAACCCCAATGCCCAATCTGGTGATGTGGAACCTCATGAAGGGATGGCTGCCCTCATAAGTAGAGACACCAGTGAGCCTGCTGCCTCTCTTTACCCTGACCATGTGAGACACAATGAGAAGATGGCTATCTGTGAACCAACAAGTCCAGTCCCAACCCAGTCCTGCTGGCAGCCTGATCTTGAACTTCCAGTCTCCAGAATCATGAGAAATAAATTTCTGTTGTTTGAGCCACCCAGTCTATGGTAATTTGGTATAGCAGCCTGAACTGACTAAAGCACCATCTCAGGCACATAAAATAGTCACAATCATGGGACCTTTCATCTAGCAATGGTCTGAACTGAATAAACCAGGACAACACCAAAGACTAAATCAAAGGTGAGGAGAACAAACCAAACCCTAACTCAGGCTCTGGCACGAGCTCAGTATAATCATGAAATGTTGGTGTTGGCTCTCTCTCTACCTGAGTTTCCTCAACAGTCTCACAGGGATGTTAATAATAATTACTAGGCTATTAACACTGAGTCCCTCAAAAGGAACATGGCCTTTAACAAATATGAAACACTATTAAAAATAAACCAGGCTTCCCTTTGAACCTGTCACATAAACACACAATGGCATGTACAGAGGGATCTAAGCCCAGCAGGGGCTTATCAGGTTTTAGGGCATTGCCTTTCATAGCAAATATGCTGTAAAGGGCTTTAGGGAAGTCATTCCACCATTTTTTTTTTTTTTTTTTTCAGAAGGAAAGAGCATCTGCCCTCATTCTGCAAGTCACTCTTAATTATTTGGCTGCTCTGATGCCCTGCCCTTCCACTTATCCTCAAGAGCACTGTGCTCATCAATTAACTCCAGGCAATTGCTCCATTACTTTTTCCCAGCCCTGCCCCGGAACTCCCAGAACCTCCCAGGCTAGACTGGGTAAGCAGGAGTGGAGTGGAGAGGATGAATAGGTGAGCTTTTTAAGCCATTGTATATCTGGTTTATCTCATTCTCCTTTTAAGGTCAGGGTACCTGTGTTCGGTTCCATATCACTGAGGCTCTTGAGTGGCCAAGCTTATTCCTACATGGTCCTTTGTCATAATGTCTGAGGAAAATGTCGCTCTGAAAAAAAGAAAAAAAGAGAAAGGTTTTCATAAACATTTTGAATTGAGAAATGGATATTAACCATATCAGATCACCTTACTGGAAGCAAAGGCTCTGTCTGGTGATATTAATAACAGCCTCTAGGAATTCCAAGCCCATGATCTTTAGACTATATCTCAGTAGTTTTCTATATCACCAAGTAAAAACAGATCCTAATCAATGGAACTCTTGACTGAGTCTAAAAGATATTAATGGCCTGACCTATTATCTTCAAGGTATGGTATGGAATGAGGGCCCATGAGTAAGGCAGTTAGAAGGTGGCTGTAGTAAACAAGGTTATAACATGCCAGAGGCTGAGAAGGAGAAGAGGAAAATACACTCATGAGCTATTAAGAAGGGAACTAACCAGGTGGGTAAATAAGTAGAAATCACAGATTAGGGGAAAGTCCCTGGGTAGAAGGAATTGCTTTGTTGAGAGAAACAACAACAGAGAGATGGATTTTGTTGGGAGGTGATGACCACAGTTTGGACAAGTTGAACTTGAGAAATACTTAAGACATCCAAGCAGTACTGTTCAAAAGGCAGCTGATTAAATATATGTGGATTTGCAGGAGAAAGGGCTTGGCAATCAGTGTACATGAGATAGAAGAAACCACAGAAGTAAATGAGATCCTAGGGAGCATATGGCCTGAGAGGCAAACAACTGTTGAACACAAATATAAGGATGGGACAAGGAAGAGTCTGGAAAAGAAACTAAGAAGTGGCCAGAAATATAGAAGGGAAACTTGAAGAGATGGAATCACAGGTGGTCAAGATTTATCAAAGGCAGCAGAGAATCTAGGTAAGATGAGAACTTAAGTGTCCCCTGGATTTTACCCAAAAGAAATCACTTGAAGCCTTGGAAGAATACAGTCAGGGTGTGACCAAGTGGCAATCTGGACACATGGCAATGACTGAAGGTAAGCAACTGTCAACAGCTACAGGTGATTATGTTTTACTAAGGCTTGGCTGCTGACGGGAGGAGAGAAATGTAAGGGGAAGATGCAGGCTTGAGGAAAGGGTCCCTCATTTTTAAATGGGACATGGTTGAATGCATGGGTCAGTTAGAGACTAGAGAGCGGAGGGCAGAAGTTGAAGTCAGAGGAGAGAGAAAAGATAACTGAAGGGTGTAAGTTGCCGACGTTCCCAAGGCAGAAGATTAAGGACACCTCATCTTCCCACAGTGGTAGCTTGTAAGATTGGAGCTATCTCAGCTGTTTTTAGATCTGATTCATATGTATTTGAGTGGAGGAATTTTTTCACATTCTCTTGATGTTAAAATTTAACCAGCATTAATAACATGGTAAAATAGAAGAGCGAGTGTGTTCAAAGATCAACAGACTGTAACTCTGGAAAACTATCTCAAAGCCAGCATAATTAAGGGCTTTGTGAGTTGATCTTTTTTAACAATTAGATATTTTTAATTAAGTAACCCACTATGTATCTTTCTCT
>PVKU01015324.1:0-18790 GCA_004027475.1 Anoura caudifer | reverse complement strand
GAACTTATAAAAAGTCTTTCTAACAGCCGAAACACAGGGATGGCTAGAAAGCGAAACTAAGGAGCAGGAAAGCAACAATAAGAGAAAAGAAAAGAGAAAAATACTTTTTTATTCCTCAAACCACTAGAACTGTTTCTCATGTGAGAGTTTTATTGACTGTTAAGTACTATGTCATAATAAACAAAACATGCAAGCTTTCCGCATTTTATAGTCCAATGTCAAAGGCATTTAATGTTTAAGTGCACTTTAATGTCTATTTAAAGACATTAAAGCCACCTGGGTGAACGCTGATTGTTAAAGTCCTCCTTTCACTATTCATTATGGCAGGAAACTCAGTTCTGTTTTTGAATAAGTGAATCATTCTTGCTCCCATACATGTTCTTTTTAACACACTTATATTCTCTCAATATATGTCAGACCTAGAATAGTTTTAATCAAAGCCATGTGAATATAAAAGTACGTTCTACCAGAAAAAATAAAAAGTAAGCTTCGAAGTCCTAATTGTTATTAAATTCAATTTGATATTCTTGGCTGCAGTAGGGATTTCTCAAAACTATAGCTCTATCTAACATATAACTAGAGCTAATATAATATTTCCATACTTTTGTATTTATTGTTAAAAAAGAGACAACAGGCCCAAATGAAGTCATCTGTGATAAACCCCATGTCAACAAACCATGACTTATTTTTAAAATATTTTTCTTATGTTGCTAGTTCCTTTTTTTTTTTTCAAGTACAGTTGTCTCTATTTTTTCCCTATCATTCCTCCCCATCCCCCTACCACAGCCATCCCCACGACCCATCTTGATTCTACTCCCTTTTGGCTTTGTCCGTGTGTCCTTTGTGTACTCCTTGACAACCTTTCCCCATTATCTACCTCCCACCTCCCCTCTGGTTACTGTCAGTTCGTTCTTTATTTCAATGTCTCTGGTTATATTGTGCTTGCTCATTTGTTTTGTTGATTAGGTTCCACTTACAGGTGAGATCATACGGTATTCGTCTTTAACTGCCTGGCTTATTTCACTTAACATAATGCTTCCCGGTTCCATCTATGCTGTCATGAAGGGTAGGAGCTCCTTCTTTCTTTCTGCTGTGTACTATTCCATTGTGTAAATATACCATAGTTTTTTGATCCACTCATTTAGTGATGGGCACTTAGGTTACTTCCAACACTTTGCTATTGTAAATTGCACTGCCATGAACATTGGGTTGCATAGGTTGTTTTGAATTGGTGTTTCAGGATTCTTAATGTATAATCCCAGCAGTGGGATTGCTGGGTCAAAAGGTAATTCCATTTTTAGTTTTCTGAGGAAATTCCATACTGTTTTCCACAGTGGCTGCACCAGTCTGCATTCCCACCAACAGTGTACTAGGTTCCGTTTCTCCACAACCTAGCCAGCACTTGTTGCTTGTTGATTTGTCTTTGATGGCCATTCTGACCAGTGAGAAGTGGTATCTCATTGTGGTTTTAATTCATCTCTCTGATGGCTAGTGTTGCTGAGCATCTTCTCATAGGTCTCTGGGCCCTCTGTATGTCCTCTTTGGAGAAGTGTCTGTTCAAGTCTTTTACCCATTTTTTAATTGGGTTGTTTGTCTTCCTGGAGTGGAGTCATGGGAGTTCTTTATATATTTTGGAGATCAAACCCTTGTCCGAGGAATCATTGGCAAATATATTTTCCCATACGGTTACTTCCCTTTTCATTTTGCTGATGTTTCCTTTAGCCATGCAGAAGCTTTTTATTTTTATGAAATCTCATTTGTTTATTTTTTCCTTTATGTCCCTTGCTCTAGGGGACATATCGGTGAGAATATTGCTGTGAGCGGTATCTGAGATTTTCCTGCCTGTGTTCTCCTCTAGGATGTTCATGGTGTCGCAACGTATATTTAAGTCTTTTATCCATGTTGAGTTTATTTTTGTGGTGGTCAAGTTTCATTTTTTTATATGTAGCTGTCTAGATCTCCCAACACCACTTGTTGAAGAGGCGATTTTTACTCCATTTTATGCTTCTACCCCATTCATTGCAAATAATAATTAATTATAGAATCTTGGGGTTATTCCTGGACCCTCTATTCTGTTATATTGACCTATGTGTCTGTTCTTATGATAGTATCAGAGAGTTTTGTTTAACTCAGACTTATAATATTGCCTGATATCAGGTATTGTGATCCTTCCCAGTTTGTTCTTCTTTCTCAAAATTTCTGCAGCTATTTGGGGTCATTTATGGTTCCATGTAAATTTTTGAAATGTTTGTTCTATATCTGTGAAATAGGTCTTTAGTATATTAATAGGGATTGCATTGAATCCATAAATTGCTTGTGAGTAGTGCAGATATTTTGATGATGTTAATTCTTCCAAATCATGAACAAGGTACATGCTTCCATTTATTTGCGTCTTCCTTAATTTCTTTCTTAAGTGTTGTATAGTTTTCTGAATACTGTTTTTTACCACCTTGGTTAGGTTTATTCCTGGGTACTTTGTTTTTCTTGTTGCTATATCAAATGGGATTTTTTTCCAGATTTCTGTTTCTGATATTTCATCGTTGGTGCACAAAAATGCCTCCAATTTCTGAATATTGACTTTGTACTCAATGCTTTGCCAAATTCACTTATTAGGTTGAGTGGTTTTTTCATGGAGTCTATAGGGTTTTCTATGTACACTGTCATGTCATCTGAAAACAATGGCAGTGTTGCTTCCTCCTTTCTAATTTGGATGCCTTTTATTTCCTTTTCTTATCAGATCACTGTGGCTAGGACTTCCAATCCTATGTGGAATAGAAGTGGTGAAAGTGGGCATCCTTGTCTTGTTCCTAATCTTAGTGGGAAAGATTTTAGTTTTTGCCCATTGAGTATGATGTTGGTTGTAGGTTTTTTTTTTTTTTTTAATATGGCCTTTATTATGTTAAGGTATGCTCCCTCTACTCCCACTTTGCTTAGTGCTTTTTTTTTTATCATAAATGGGTCCTATATCCCATCAGATGCTTATTCTGTATCTATTGATATGATCGTGTGATATTTGTCTTTTTGTTTGTTTATTTTTGTGATGTATTACATTTATTGATTTGTGAATATTGTTCCATTCTTGCATCCCTGGGATGAACCCCACTTGATCACAGTGTATGATATTGTTAATGTATTGCTGGTTGTGGTTTGCCAATATTTTGTTGACAATTTTAATGTCTCTGTCCATCAGCCATATTGGCCTGGAGTTTTCTTTCTTTGTTGTATCGTTATCTGGTTTTGAGATTAGGATGATGCTGGCTTCATAAAAAGAGTTTGGGAGTCTTCCACCTTCTTGGATTTTTGGAAATAGTCTGTGAAGGATAGGGGTTAGCTCCTCTTAACTGATTTGTAAAATTCTCATCTGAAACCGCCCATTCCAGGGCTTTTTTGTGTGGGGAGTTTTGTAATTACTGCTTCGATTTTGTTGGCTGTTATCAGTGTGTTCAGGCTTTCTCTTTCTTCTTTATTCAGTTTTGGAAGACTATATTTTTCTAGAAATTTGTCCATTTCAGCTCGGTTTTCAAATTTCTTGGCATATATTTAATTGTAGTAATATCTTACCATCCTTTGTGTTTCTGCGGTATCAGTTGTAATATCTCCTCTTTCATTTCTGATTTTATTTTGGCCCTCTTTCTTTTTTTCTTGATGAGCCTGCCTAAAAGCTTGTTGATTTTGTTTATCTTTTCAAAGAAACATCTCCTGGATTTATTCATCTTTTGGATTATTCTTTAGGTCTCTATATCGTTTAATTCTGCTCTGATCTTGGTTATTTCCTTCCTTCTACTTGCTCTGGTCTTTGTTGTTGTTCCTCCAGTTCTTGTAGATGTAGGGTTAGGTTGTTTATTTGAAATGTCTCTATCTTTTTTAGGTAGGCCTGTATCACTGTGAACTTCCCTCTCATAGCAATACAAGACTGCCTTTGCTGTGTCCCATCAGTTTTGAACTGTTGTGAGTTCATTTTCATTTGCTTCCAGAAACGTTTTTTATTTCTCCATTGATCTCATTCTTCACCCATTCATTTTTTAATAGCATACTATTCAATCTCCATGAATTTGAGTGTTTTTGAGTTTTTCCCTTGAGATTCATTTCTGGGTTAGGCCCTATGGTCCAAGACAATGCATGATATAATTTCAATATTCTTGATTTTTTTGAAACTTTTTTTTGTGTCTTATCATGCAGTCTATCTTTCAAAATGTTCCGTGTGCATTTGAAAAGAATGTGTATTTTGCTTACTTGGGATGAATGGTTCTGTATACATATATCAGCTAAATCCATTTGATGAAGGGCATTTTTCAATGCTGCATATCTTTGTTAATATTTTGTTTGGATGATCTATCCATTGCTGACAGTGGGGTGTTAAAATCCCCTGGTATAAGTATGTTGCTGTCTATATCTTTCTTGAAGTCCTCCAGGACATCAAGATATTTGGGTGCTGCTATGTTGGGTGCATATATATTTACAATATTTATGTCTTCTTGATGGATTCTTCCCTTGAGCATTATGAAGTGTCCTTCTCTGTCTCTTTGTATAGCTTATGTTTTGAAGTCTATTTTGTCTGATGTAAGTATTGCTGCCCTGGCTTTTTTTCCTAACCCTTCACTTTCAGTCTGTGTAGGTCTTTTGTTCTGAGGAGGGTCTCTTGTAGGCAGCAAATGTGCAGGTCATGTTTTCTTATCCATTCAGCTACCCTATGTCTTTTGATTGGAGCACTTAATCCATTTACATTTAATGTTATTTGATAGATACTTATTCATTGCCATTTTACTCCCTTCATACCTGTGCTCTTCTCTCACTCACTCTTTTTCCTCCTTTCCTTAAAGCAGTCCCTTTAGCATGTCTTACAGTGCTGGTTTGGTGGAGGTGTGTTCTTTTGACTTTCTTTCCTCTAGGAAACTCCTTATTTCTCCTTCCGTTTAATTGAGAGCCTTGCTGGATACAGTAATTTTATTTGCAGGCCTTTGCTTTTCATTACTTGGAGTACTTCTTGCCACTCCCTTCTGGCTTGTAGTGTTGCTGTTGAGATGTCAGCTGCTAGCCTTATCTGGGCTCCCTTGTATGTTACTTCATGTTTCTCCCTCGCTGTCTTTAAGATTGTCTGTTTGTGTTGGAATTTTGCCATTTTGTTTGTGACGTGCCTTGGAGTAGGCCTCTGTGGGGTCCTCTTGATTGCAGCCATCTGTGCTTCCTATTTTTGTGTGACTTTTTCTCTCATCAAATTAGGGATGTTTTCCATCATTCGTTTTTCAAACATTTTCTATCCTTTGTTCCTCTTCTCCTCCTTCTGGTATCCCTATTATACGGACATTATTACGATTCATGTTGTTCTGCATTTCCCTTAACCCCTCTTCATTCTTTTTGAGTCATTTTTCCTTTTCTTGCTCTTTCTGGGAGTTTTTTTCTACCTTGTCCCCCAGCCTGCTGATTTGAAACTCTGCTTCATCTAGCTTGCTTTTGATTCTGTCTACTGTGTTCTTCAGTTCAAAAATTGTATTCTTCATTTTGTCTTGGCTCTTGTTGATTGTTTCTGTGTCCTTTTTCATGCTGGTGTAATTTGCAGCAAGTTCCTTGTAGGTTCCCTGTAGTTTTTGGTAATTCTCAGTGAGTTCAATGAGCTTCCTTATAACCATTGTTTTGAACTCAATATCCGGTAGTTGACTTGTCTCTATTTTATTTAGCATTCTTTCTGAGGATTCCTCCTTTCCTTTCATCTGGGCACTGTTTCTTTCTCTTCCCATTGTTTGTGAGACTCTTCTTGTTTGCCTCTGCTTCTTAAATTGATCTTTTTTTTGACTCCCTGAGTTTGTAGTATGAACTTCTATGGGAGGAGACCTGTGAGATTCAGTGGTGCTGTCTCCTTGATCTCCTGAACTTGATGCTCTTGGGATGCCCTCATTGCCATTTATGTTTGCTCTCTGGATGTAACTGGGTTTTGATTGCTGTTGGGTCATTCTTAGGTGGATCTTTCCCTCCAGCTGGTTGACTGAGGGTCACTGTGCCCACCAAGTCTTGTATGCTGTTGTGTAGGTGCAGTCACTTAGTGCTGAAGATGGTTCTTCTCTGTGCCCAAAGCCAAAAGGCTTCTCTCTCACTATTGTTCATTTGTTTATTCTGGGTGTTTTCTCCACAATTTCATCTTAATTCCAGATTGGTCCTGGTAGGAGGTTAGTGTAACTTACATTCACTCCTCCACCATCTTGTCTCTCATCCCCAAGACTTAATACTGAAGCTAATTGCAGCTTTTGCCTCTCCCAAGAATGTGACCTTTAATCAGTCAATGTGGAATTTTCGGGTCTGATAATCTGCGGATAGACCTCTTCCATTTCCCTTAGGAGGGCATTATTGCTAAAAGTTTCCTGTGTTCTACCCCCTGTCTGCCTTTTAAATCCTTTCCTTTTCTGCAGTCCCTAGAGCTCCTTTCTACATATTTGTTAGACGGGTTGCTGCTGGGTTCATGAGTTTTTTTAATAAAGCCAATTAGGCCTGTAATGAACCAGGTTCAATTTTTGTTATTCAGCATTATGTATAAATGTTGCCTATAATTCCAAATACTCAAGTGATAAAAATCAAAGTGTTGAAATAATACCATGTAATTTCTAACATCATTTTAGTTACTTGGAAATGATTCAAATTGATCTTTTATACATAATATCAAAAGCATGTAAGAGCATTGACACATTTTCTCACAAAGATGTGGTGAAAAAATACAACTCCATGTTCTCAATCAGAGTCAGTTATTTGTCACTGATATGGGTGTAAGGCTCATCAGTATTTATCCAGGATGTTTAACATGTCTATCATATCCAAAAATGCACTGACAGAAATCAAATATTGTTTAGAACAACCTGGAAGAAAGCTAAAGACTTGGATATAATTTTTTAAAATTTCTTTGTAGAGACAGGGATAAGGGAAGCGTAAAGAGAGAGAGGCATTAATGTGAGAGAGAAACATCAATCAGCTGCCTTCTCATACACACCCCAACGGGGACCAAACCAGCAACCCAGACATGTTACCTGACCACAAACCAAACCGGTGAAGTTTGGCTTGTAGGAAGATGCCCAACCAACTGAGCCACACCAGGCAGGGCAAGACTTGGATATGACTTTCCATCTGAGAAAACTTTCTCTCTGGCAAGCTTTCCAAATTCTTATATTATTATTTATCAATATAGTCAGATAAAGATCTTTTCACCTTTTAAAGTTTCATTCAACTTTTTAGTTTTTGTGTTTAGAGAATGTCTATATCTGTGATATATCTGGATAACAAAGCACACACTGAAAACATGTAAAGCAAGCAACTAAAAAGTGAAGATTATGGAACTAAGGATATCATTGAAATAATGTTAATGAAATACCTTGTTTTTATTTTTGTCCTTAACACAGACAACAAAAAGTGGTTTAAGCCCTAGGCCTAGAGGTAAGAGAAAAATCTCAATCAGATAGCTTTACCTGGAAGTTTATCTATAAATAGGAAGGTTATTTTACTAATATTTACAGACAACAAATACTTTTGACTGTATTTTCTGGATGTGTAGATTGACTGGGTAGAGCTATACACATTTTTTTGCTCCGTCTCCATTGTCATCTAAAATTTGTTCCTGAACATAGTTTTGTCTGTCACTCTAACAAAGATCAAACTCATGACCTTGACCTGGGCACAAGAACCTAGGGCTGCATTGTCCAATACTGGGATCACTAATCATATTTGGTCATTTACACATAATTAAATAAAATCAAAACTTTAGCTTCCAATAACCATATTTCAAGTGTTCGATAGTCACATGTGATTAGTAGTTAGTGGTGTTACCAGACTGAAGGGGTCCGTTCGCCTGCACATGTCAGAGCCTAGTAAGACATGAACAGGAGCTTGCAGCAAAGAAAGCAAGGATTTATTTTTCAGGAAGTGGCCCACATCCAGAGATAGGTTAGCTAATGTTGAAAGACCTGGCTCCCCAATGACTTCCCAGGGATGGGTTATATAAGGGAAAAATCATTAGTCATGTTGACTAAGGGAGTTAGGGTCATAGATTTGACACTAGGGTAGGGGGTCATTAGTCATTGCATCTGATGTCAGCCATAGCATCCCTTAATCTGGTTTTGCCACTTTTCTGGGCCTGGAGCTGAAACACAACTGAGACCTAAATATTATCTCTAGTTTGAGCAAAGCTCTGTCTCTGGGGTCAACAGACTGAAGGCTTTGTTTCTAAGATTATTTGATGCTGATCAGAACCTCGTTGTCCTGAGGGCTTTACAATTAAAGGAGTGGTTCCTTAAGGGAGAAGGAGGCAGGTGAACCAGGGTGCTGGATGAGGCCAGTTTGAATCAAAAGGAAAAAAAATAGAAAAGTTCATATTAAAGAAATAACATTTCTATGCAGTTACAGTGGCTGCTGTATTGGACAGCACAAATACATACATAAGATATCCATCACAAAAGATGTTCAACTGTTCTAGCTTGATCCTTGGTACCCAAAGTTTGTGAACCAGAAGCAGTGGAATCACTTGGAAGCCTGTAAGAAATGTAAAATCTCAGTTACTCCTAGATCCACTCAGTCATATCTTCATTTTACTAAGATATCCCAGGTGATTTATATATCATTCAAGTTTGAGATATATGGAACAATACCATGGAGGAAACACACACCCAGACTTAAAAGAGAACTGTGTGAAGTGCAGAGTCACTTCCTGCAGGAATATGTCTTTACCAGAGTTTGGTAAAACTAAGAAAAATATAAGGTTGCCTCAGTCATAACTAACAATGTCTGTGTCATTGCTGGTATTGATACATGCCTTTCTCTTGACTCCCTCAAAAATAACTAAACGTTTATTAAGTTCCTTACTCTGAGTGATACATTGTTCTATGTTCTTCTGTGTTTTGATTTATCAGTCCTCACAAAGTCCCCAATAGGTGGCTTTTATCATTAACCTTATTTTACAAATGAGGATCCTGTAACGAAAAGGATGTAAGTAAGTTATTGTCACTATGGACAAACCGAGATGCACGAGAGCATCTCTCTTGATGGCTAACAGTTGCTAGAGAACTACAACTTTTAGGGTCTCTCACCAGGTGAACTGAACTCCAAAACCAATAGTATGGACAGGATTACTTGTTTATCATTTGCTCCTCTGGTTCCATTTGTCTTCCCTAAGAGGCTTCACAGTTCAGATTTGCTGTGACCTACCTTAAGGGGATGGACTGGCAGAGCACCACATTTTCTTCTTATATGTCTAGTTTAGCTCATCATATTACTCAATGCTCTTTTCCCAAATCTCTGGGAAGCACCCAAGAAAGAGAAAGTTGCAGTTAAGCTCATGCCCAAATCATAATGCAACCTGATCCCTGAGGAGTCAGCCCTATCTAGAACAGCAACAAAAGAACCAGCAATTTCTGGACAAACCTATGTGACTCTGGGTGATTCATTACTATCCCTGCCCTGACTAAGGCGAGGCTCCTCTAATCCCTTACAAAATGCTCCCACCCCGAAATGCTCAGGCCACCCTGTTATGCCTACAAAGCTGATGGTTTCATTCTCTCCTTGGAATCTCATGAATTAACAATGACTGCACTTAAAGTCTCAAAATGCCCACTAACTGACCTGAAATGAATTCTGTTGACTTTTGGCAAACACCAAACTACCCAAATGCATTAAGCCCAATGAGAGGAGGCAGGAGAAGGGTGGGAGGGGCTCTGGGGCCTTTCCTCTGGGGAGGCCTAAAGATGTGCATGAGTGTCAGCATCAGCCTTTTTGGATTATTCAAAATGTCAAATTTTGTGACACATTGTTCAGAACCAACATGAAACACCACCACCAGCATCTTTTAGCTCCTCCTCTTCTGTTGCTTGTTTTAAGTAAATGTTAAATTCTTGAAGGACTGAGATTATGTGTCTGTACCCCCATGCTTGTTCATCAGAGGGATCTACATGCAGTGGGTGTTTAATAGATGTTTATTTAGAGGAAAAATGCAAATCAATGGGGATTCCAACTATTACTATTACTACTAATAGCCATTAAGACCAGCATGACACTTTGAAGCTCTCTAGCATCCTTTCCCAACATATCTATTTGACAATTAGGAAAACTGAAGCTCAGTGAGGTTATGATTTGGCTACCAAAAAACCTGGCAAGAAGAACTGAGATGTAAGAAGAAAAAGAGTGCCCTAACCAGTCACTGAGTCCAGGTGGTTTATACCCGTCTGAGGGTGACCCGGGAGAAGACAATTGGATGTGCTCTGTGGCTGCAGAATGTTTAGGGGTGAGATAGGGTATGTGGAAAAGAGCTGCAACTGTTAAAGGCTATAATGATTATCATGACTATCATGGGATTTACAACTTAAAACTGATAGAGACCAGCTCAGTCCAGCCTGGTGACTAATTTCACCCAAGGTTAACCCCTAGCCTTATTATATACTCACTGTAATACATTAGCATAATAAACAACACACCTCATACTGTCATATTGAAATGAAAAGCCCATATAAGGACATGAAATAGTCAAGGGAGCTCTTCCAAGAAGTCTTTACCCTTTTCCCAGAAAAATCTTGAACATTCCTTCCCCTTATCGAATGCCCTACTCCTCAATTAAATGAGCCTCAATAAAAGCAGTAAATCCCAAAAGGGAGGTGCTGCTCTGCCTGTAGAGTAGCCACTCTCTGTCTTACTGCTTCACTAATAAACTCACTTTCACTTTAAACTTTATCCTGGCTCTCTTTTTAAACGTTTCCCGTGCTAATTTAGGAACCTACAGTGTTATGAGTCTCAGATCCCCTGGAATGCCAGCATCAAGGGGGCAGATGCCCAACCAATGGGCGAGGATTCTGGGGTCTGTGTGGACTGCTTTTCATGAGAAACCTGGGTGAAAAGAGAGACTGGCAAGTGGGGTGGCATAAACACAATGAGACTAAGAAGCTGCCTTTCAGAGGGTTGTATACCGGGTGGATGCTCCACAGCATTCACTTCTGTCTGGAAGGAGCTCTGAAACACTGTCACTGGATCTTGACAAGAGCATGAGTGCTCTCATATTTGCCAAATCTCAAGTATTTGCCAACAACCACAGACACATGGACACTGAGAAGATGTGTTTTGGGGAGGAGACTATTACATCATGCATACTTTTGCCCTCCTCCTGCTCTGAGGGCTACATCCTGTATTGTTGCTCAGCATTCTGCAAACACCCATGTTGGTTTTTTTCCTTCAAGCTAGTGAGAGGGAATAAATGGAATACTTTGTGACCAAATATGACTCTGATCATACTTGGCCCTATTACGGAGTCATTGTATTTAATGGGTCATTATGAAAAGACAGACTTTCCCAAAACCCTCCTGGAGAAAGCCCTGTGCACCTCTGCCTCTGTACCTCTGTCTGGAGCATCTGTATCGTCAGTACAGGCTCAGTAGTATTGCCTGTGAGTAGAGGCTGTGACATGATTGCTCACAGAGGACTTAGAACTTTTAAATATAAAAAGTAGTAAGACTGTAAATTGTGATGATTCTAACAGTAACTGTCATACATTCCACACTCCTTCTTCAATATGTATATGACAGCATTCCTCTTCTTTAACCCAAGAAAGAATCATTCTCATCCTCTGGGTCCTAGAATTTATCTCTAGCTTGGATGAAGGAGAGAGAGCACTGAATTTAAATTGGATGTCCTGAGTTTGAATACTGACCAATCATTTACTAGTTTGGGGGCTTTGATTTTATTCTTTGAGCCATTGTTTACTTATCTGTAAATACAATCATTAAATTTATCTCAAAGAATCAGTGCAAAGATTATATGAGATCTAAAGTGAGAAGTTAGGCTTTCAACAAATACTTGATGAGAGAATTAAGAAAAGCAAGATGGTAGAGGAGTAAACAGAAACCACACTAACCTCCTACCATGACCAATCTGGAATTAAGATGAAATTATGAAGAAAACACCTGGAACAAACAACTGAACAATAGCAAGAGAGAAGCCTTATAACTTTGTGATGCGGACACTGGCCCACTGTGTCCACAACATTGTGGATGAGATAACAGAAAAATTCACACAGACTACCGAGTCCTGTGGAGGAAAAGAGATAGCACAGCCACTCTCTCAAGGGGAGAGCACCTCGGAGTGGCCCGGCCACTCTCAAGAGGAGAGTACCTTGACCCTTGCCTTGACAGACTTTTATTGGCTTTCTAATAGTATACATCAAAGAAGGTTTTTATTCATTATGCTTAGGTTTCCTTTAGGTAATCACATTTTACAGATAGCAGTGGAAGACATGTTACTGATTACTTCCTTCAGATTAACAAGGAAAAAAATGTTGCAAATGCAAGGGGACAATAAGAGTCATTGGTCTGGTTATACTTCAGTCCTTGGGAGAATTAGCACAAACTTCAGGAAGTTACTTTGGAAATATGCATTAAGCATTTGTTGTCTCAACTTCAGGTGAGGCAGTTTTAGCAAGAGCAAGCCTCAAATCAGCCTAGGTATAATGCACGCCTGATTTCCCATGGAAGAATCTATCCATGGGTTTGGCTCCCACATGCCACAACATGCCTATTAGACTTTTCAGTAGGGTGGAGTAATAATTGCCATTGCCAGCCAGATTGGTTCCCTACATTTCTTCCTTGTATTTAATTATGACTACTATAGATCCCACAAAGCTTGCTAGTTGCTGGTCTCTTACACAACCTTGGGAAAATAATTTGCAAATGCATCGAAGTATACAAAAGATTATTAGAATCAGTGAACAACCAGCAGACAGACAGAAGAATCATCTTCAGCACTAAGTGACTGCACCTACACAACAGCATACAAGACTTGGTGGGCACAGTGACCCTCAGTCAACCAGCTGGAGGGAAAGATCCACCTAAGAATGACCCAACAGCAATCAAAACCCAGTTACATCCAGAGAGCAAACATAAATGGCAATGAGGGCATCCCAAGAGCATCAAGTTCAGGAGATCAAGGAGACAGCACCACTGAATCTCACAGGTCTCCTCCCATAGAAGTTCATACTACAAACTCAGGGAGTCAAAAAAAAGATCAATTTAAGAAGCAGAGGCAAACAAGAAGAGTCTCACAAACAATGGGAAGAGAAAGAAACAGTGCCCAGATGAAAGGAAAGGAGGAATCCTCAGAAAGAATGCTAAATAAAATAGAGACAAGTCAACTACCGGATATTGAGTTCAAAACAATGGTTATAAGGAAGCTCATTGAACTCACTGAGAATTACCAAAAACTACAGGGAACCTACAAGGAACTTGCTGCAAATTACACCAGCATGAAAAAGGACACAGAAACAATCAACAAGAGCCAAGACAAAATGAAGAATACAATTTTTGAACTGAAGAACACAGTAGACAGAATCAAAAGCAAGCTAGATGAAGCAGAGTTTCAAATCAGCAGGCTGGGGGACAAGGTAGAAAAAAACTCCCAGAAAGAGCAAGAAAAGGAAAAATGACTCAAAAAGAATGAAGAGGGGTTAAGGGAAATGCAGAACAACATGAATCGTAATAATGTCCGTATAATAGGGATACCAGAAGGAGGAGAAGAGGAACAAAGGATAGAAAATGTTTGAAAAACGAATGATGGAAAACATCCCTAATTTGATGAGAGAAAAAGTCACACAAAAATAGGAAGCACAGATGGCTGCAATCAAGAGGACCCCACAGAGGCCTACTCCAAGGCACGTCACAAACAAAATGGCAAAATTCCAACACAAACAGACAATCTTAAAGACAGCGAGGGAGAAACATGAAGTAACATACAAGGGAGCCCAGATAAGGCTAGCAGCTGACATCTCAACAGCAACACTACAAGCCAGAAGGGAGTGGCAAGAAGTACTCCAAGTAATGAAAAGCAAAGGCCTGCAAATAAAATTACTGTATCCAGCAAGGCTCTCAATTAAACGGAAGGAGAAATAAGGAGTTTCCTAGAGGAAAGAAAGTCAAAAGAACACACCTCCACCAAACCAGCACTGTAAGACATGCTAAAGGGACTGCTTTAAGGAAAGGAGGAAAAAGAGTGAGTGAGAGAAGAGCACAGGTATGAAGGGAGTAAAATGGCAATGAATAAGTATCTATCAAATAACATTAAATGTAAATGGATTAAGTGCTCCAATCAAAAGACATAGGGTAGCTGAATGGATAAGAAAACATGACCTGCACATTTGCTGCCTACAAGAGACCCTCCTCAGAACAAAAGACCTACACAGACTGAAAGTGAAGGGTTAGGAAAAAAAGCCAGGGCAGCAATACTTACATCAGACAAAATAGACTTCAAAACATAAGCTATACAAAGAGACAGAGAAGGACACTTCATAATGCTCAAGGGAAGAATCCATCAAGAAGACATAAATATTGTAAATATATATGCACCCAACATAGCAGCACCCAAATATCTTGATGTCCTGGAGGACTTCAAGAAAGATATAGACAGCAACATACTTATACCAGGGGATTTTAACACCCCACTGTCAGCAATGGATAGATCATCCAAACAAAATATTAACAAAGATATGCAGCATTGAAAAATGCCCTTCATCAAATGGATTTAGCTGATATATGTATACAGAACCATTCATCCCAAGTAAGCAAAATACACATTCTTTTCAAATGCACACGGAACATTTTGAAAGATAGACTGCATGATAAGACACAAAAAAAAGTTTCAAAAAAATCAAGAATATTGAAATTATATCATGCATTGTCTTGGACCATAGGGCCTAACCCAGAAATGAATCTCAAGGGAAAAACTCAAAAACACTCAAATTCATGGAGATTGAATAGTATGCTATTAAAAAATGAATGGGTGAAGAATGAGATCAATGGAGAAATAAAAAACGTTTCTGGAAGCAAATGAAAATGAACTCACAACAGTTCAAAACTGATGGGACACAGCAAAGGCAGTCTTGTATTGCTATGAGAGGGAAGTTCACAGTGATACAGGCCTACCTAAAAAAGATAGAGACATTTCAAATAAACAACCTAACCCTACATCTACAAGAACTGGAGGAACAACAACAAAGACCAGAGCAAGTAGAAGGAAGGAAATAACCAAGATCAGAGCAGAATTAAACGATATAGAGACCTAAAGAATAATCCAAAAGATGAATAAATCCAGGAGATGTTTCTTTGAAAAGATAAACAAAATCAACAAGCTTTTAGGCAGGCTCATCAAGAAAAAAAGAAAGAGGGCCAAAATAAAATCAGAAATGAAAGAGGAGATATTACAACTGATACCGCAGAAACACAAAGGATGGTAAGATATTACTACAATTAAATATATGCCAAGAAATTTGAAAACCGAGCTGAAATGGACAAATTTCTAGAAAAATATAGTCTTCCAAAACTGAATAAAGAAGAAAGAGAAAGCCTGAACACACTGATAACAGCCAACAAAATCGAAGCAGTAATTACAAAACTCCCCACACAAAAAAGCCCTGGAATGGGCGGTTTCAGATGAGAATTTTACAAATCAGTTAAGAGGAGCTAACCCCTATCCTTCACAGACTATTTCCAAAAATCCAAGAAGGTGGAAGACTCCCAAACTCTTTTTATGAAGCCAGCATCATCCTAATCTCAAAACCAGATAACGATACAACAAAGAAAGAAAACTCCAGGCCAATATGGCTGATGGACAGAGACATTAAAATTGTCAACAAAATATTGGCAAACCACAACCAGCAATACATTAACAATATCATACACTGTGATCAAGTGGGGTTCATCCCAGGGATGCAAGAATGGAACAATATTCACAAATCAATAAATGTAATACATCACAAAAATAAACAAACAAAAAGACAAATATCACACGATCATATCAATAGATACAGAATAAGCATCTGATGGGATATAGGACCCATTTATGATAAAAAAAAAAAGCACTAAGCAAAGTGGGAGTAGAGGGAGCATACCTTAACATAATAAAGGCCATATTAAAAAAAAAAAAAAAACCTACAACCAACATCATACTCAATGGGCAAAAACTAAAATCTTTCCCACTAAGATTAGGAACAAGACAAGGATGCCCACTTTCACCACTTCTATTCCACATAGGATTGGAAGTCCTAGCCACAGTGATCTGATAAGAAAAGGAAATAAAAGGCATCCAAATTAGAAAGGAGGAAGCAACACTGCCATTGTTTTCAGATGACATGACAGTGTACATAGAAAACCCTATAGACTCCATGAAAAAACCACTCAACCTAATAAGTGAATTTGGCAAAGCATTGAGTACAAAGTCAATATTCAGAAATTGGAGGCATTTTTGTGCACCAACGATGAAATATCAGAAACAGAAATCTGGAAAAAAATCCCATTTGATATAGCAACAAGAAAAACAAAGTACCCAGGAATAAACCTAACCAAGGTGGTAAAAAACAGTATTCAGAAAACTATACAACACTTAAGAAAGAAATTAAGGAAGACGCAAATAAATGGAAGCATGTACCTTGTTCATGATTTGGAAGAATTAACATCATCAAAATATCTGCACTACTCACAAGCAATTTATGGATTCAATGCAATCCCTATTAATATACTAAAGACCTATTTCACAGATATAGAACAAACATTTCAAAAATTTACATGGAACCATAAATGACCCCAAATAGCTGCAGAAATTTTGAGAAAGAAGAACAAACTGGGAAGGATCACAATACCTGATATCAGGCAATATTATAAGTCTGAGTTAAACAAAACTCTCTGATACTATCATAAGAACAGACACATAGGTCAATATAACAGAATAGAGGGTCCAGGAATAACCCCAAGATTCTATAATTAATTATTATTTGCAATGAATGGGGTAGAAGCATAAAATGGAGTAAAAATCGCCTCTTCAACAAGTGGTGTTGGGAGATCTAGACAGCTACATATAAAAAAATGAAACTTGACCACCACAAAAATAAACTCAACATGGATAAAAGACTTAAATATACGTTGCGACACCATGAACATCCTAGAGGAGAACACAGGCAGGAAAATCTCAGATACCGCTCACAGCAATATTCTCACCGATATGTCCCCTAGAGCAAGGGACATAAAGGAAAAAATAAACAAATGAGATTTCATAAAAATAAAAAGCTTCTGCATGGCTAAAGGAAACATCAGCAAAATGAAAAGGGAAGTAACCGTATGGGAAAATATATTTGCCAATGATTCCTCGGACAAGGGTTTGATCTCCAAAATATATAAAGAACTCCCATGACTCCACTCCAGGAAGACAAACAACCCAATTAAAAAATGGGTAAAAGACTTGAACAGACACTTCTCCAAAGAGGACATACAGAGGGCCCAGAGACCTATGAGAAGATGCTCAGCAACACTAGCCATCAGAGAGATGAATTAAAACCACAATGAGATACCACTTCTCACTGGTCAGAATGGCCATCAAAGACAAATCAACAAGCAACAAGTGCTGGCTAGGTTGTGGAGAAACGGAACCTAGTACACTGTTGGTGGGAATGCAGACTGGTGCAGCCACTGTGGAAAACAGTATGGAATTTCCTCAGAAAACTAAAAATGGAATTACCTTTTGACCCAGCAATCCCACTGCTGGGATTATACATTAAGAATCCTGAAACACCAATTCAAAACAACCTATGCAACCCAATGTTCATGGCAGTGCAATTTACAATAGCAAAGTGTTGGAAGTAACCTAAGTGCCCATCACTAAATGAGTGGATCAAAAAACTATGGTATATTTACACAATGGAATAGTACACAGCAGAAAGAAAGAAGGAGCTCCTACCCTTCATGACAGCATAGATGGAACCGGGAAGCATTATGTTAAGTGAAATAAGCCAGGCAGTTAAAGACGAATACCGTATGATCTCACCTGTAAGTGGAACCTAATCAACAAAACAAATGAGCAAGCACAATATAACCAGAGACATTGAAATAAAGAACGAACTGACAGTAACCAGAGGGGAGGTGGGAGGTAGATAATGGGGAAAGGTTGTCAAGGAGTACACAAAGGACACACGGACAAAGCCAAAAGGGAGTAGAATCAAGATGGGTCGTGGGGATGGCTGTGGTAGGGGGATGGGGAGGAATGATAGGGAAAAAATAGAGACAACTGTACTTGAAAAAAAAAAAAGGAACTAGCAACATAAGAAAAATATTTTAAAAATAAGTCATGGTTTGTTGACATGGGGTTTATCACAGATGACTTCATTTGGGCCTGTTGTCTCTTTTTTAACAATAAATACAAAAGTATGGAAATATTATATTAGCTCTAGTTATATGTTAGATAGAGCTATAGTTTTGAGAAATCCCTACTGCAGCCAAGAATATCAAATTGAATTTAATAACAATTAGGACTTCGAAGCTTACTTTTTATTTTTTCTGGTAGAACGTACTTTTATATTCACATGGCTTTGATTAAAACTATTCTAGGTCTGACATATATTGAGAGAATATAAGTGTGTTAAAAAGAACATGTATGGGAGCAAGAATGATTCACTTATTCAAAAACAGAACTGAGTTTCCTGCCATAATGAATAGTGAAAGGAGGACTTTAACAATCAGCGTTCACCCAGGTGGCTTTAATGTCTTTAAATAGACATTAAAGTGCACTTAAACATTAAATGCCTTTGACATTGGACTATAAAATGCGGAAAGCTTGCATGTTTTGTTTATTATGACATAGTACTTAACAGTCAATAAAACTCTCACATGAGAAACAGTTCTAGTGGTTTGAGGAATAAAAAAGTATTTTTCTCTTTTCTTTTCTCTTATTGTTGCTTTCCTGCTCCTTAGTTTCGCTTTCTAGCCATCCCTGTGTTTCGGCTGTTAGAAAGACTTTTTATAAGTTC